>JAHWFP010002641.1:0-14692 GCA_023313725.1 Lithobius niger | reverse complement strand
AGTGCCCCTTGCAGCTAACCCAGTTACCGGCTCCACCATAGAGTTATATACAATAATACTACGTCATGTCACCGCCCTATTCGCGGTATTTTTACAAACCACATATGGCTATAGCTAGCTAACACAATTTACCTTCACGAAATTCGTTCTCCCACGCTCTCCGTATTGTTGTTTGCAGGCCATTTTTAAGCTGCGTGATTTCAACGTACGGCGGTTTATTGGGACACACACACACATTTTTTTCTACATACTCGGAACTTTTATGAAACGGGAACAAAATGGGCCACTGGCGTGGGCACAGTTTTACCATCCTTGGTTTTAGTGTGGCTTGTCTGTTGCTGGAAAGCCGAAGTTCCACTTTCATGAAAGTATTGTGTGTGTGTGCACAAAACAAATTGTTGTTTGTCCCAACAATACACCGTAGTATAACAACACGCGTTTCCTCCTGTTTACCCCCGCTGTTTGTCCGAGCCCTATTCACTCGCTCCGAAATCTAGCCACGGTAGTGTCCAGAGAACTCGCGATCAAAACGTGGTGCGCCATCTGGCTACAAACTGTTGTCTGTCTCCAACTACTTCCGCACAAATCCAAGATGGTGGCGACGTGTGATCACCAAGTCTTAGTCGCTTCACGGCCACAGAGCAGTACAACATGCAACAGTTCGTCTAAATTATCTTCTTTATCATTAGAATTGCATTTTTATTTTTGTCCACGCGTGTCCCGCTAAAATTTACACGATTACTAAAACTGAAATTGTAATGAAGTTAGCCGCTAGTTGAGTTTCGTTATTTCGTAGTTCACTTTCCATAGTCGAAACCGAAACTGCATATAACGACGCCGCAGTAATGACGCTAGAGCTGTAGTCTCAGTCACTTCCGCTGTTGTCGGCTTGGTACTCTTGTGGTGAATTTGAGAAACTAGAGAATTCTGGCCCGATTCTTGCACGCGTTGCTTGAACGGTAAGTGTAGCAAGTGGATTATCCCGTAACGAAGTGTAGTTATTAATCCAAGGTTTGTCCCTGCCGTCCCTGCATCCCACGTGTTCCCCTAGTTGGTGATGACGTCACTAAATAAAGCAGCTGATTGTTACTGTCCGTAGGAGTTTGCTCCTCCTGTCACGAACTGAGTGCATTGCTCTTAGGTTATACAGTGCATTTCTCTTGCCCTATTTAAATTGTTGTAGCATGGTCTGGAACAGGGTGGATAAGTTCGTAGTGACGCTTTTCTGAAAACATGTAATATAATACTACCTGCTTCCACCAACGGCACCAGAAGGCAGCACTTGTCAGGTTCTCGTAGGAGGCAAACCTTGAAACAAAAAATGGCGGCATCGTTACCATGGCAAGAGCGACAATATCTTCGAAAGTTGCAGAAATGCTCGTGCGTGGGCAACTTCCGAAGTTGAAGATATAACATATTCTGTGTTCGATTTACGCCCTATTCAGTTCGTCACAGGAAACGTGAACCACGGAAAAAGCTTCAGCCTAAGTGGCCGCTCAGCTCACTTCGGAACACAAAACCTGCACAAAACCATGCGTTACGTTTAGTGCCGCTCGTAACTACAACCCGTTTTAAAATTGAATGTTGGATTAAAAAAAGTAAAACTTGATCAGACGGTTCTGACCTATCTTAAAAATATTTTAATGTCTTATTCTGACGTATGATATTTTTTAAGTGATTCATTTTGTATTCCTGTCGTGATCAGTTCGATTTAGTGACGCTGAATGGTTTCGATTCCCATGATGCTTTGCACTTCCTGTTACTTGACAACTGCTCCATCTGGTGGTAAATCGTTGAAAGCAGGTATTATAGTTCATGGCTACTAAACTAACTGGCCCGACCTACAACGAATTAGAGGGGGTACACAAAATGGACGCCACGACTGTCCCATTCCTTGAGATCTGTTCGGGAATTGGCAAATCGCATCGGTGAAGTTTTGTACGGAGAGTCGCGACATCTGTTTGCATCTAGTGGCGGTTATCAAAATGTAATTTTAATTTTACGTAGATTTGCGTGACACATTTTTATTATGTATTAAAATATTTTTAAATAGTTTTTAAGCTATCACTCAGCCACAGTTAAGCTATTTCTCTGAGCTTGGGAAAAAAAAAAGCGACACGTTCGTATATCCAGAAAGTGTTGCAAGGGAATGAACGTTGCATTTTTTGTGCGGACGGTGTCGCCCTCGGTTGACAGAAAGAGGCTATCATCGCTTAAGTGGCGTTTTCGGCGGCCATATTTCCCAACCTAGTGGCGTATGCTATTTTTCATTCAAAATCCGGCCAGTACTGTAGATAGGCCTGTATAGTTTCATCCGAATGTCAGAGAAAGAGTGGCACTATCTTTATGTTCTACCCTAGTCTGGAACAACACTGATCAACGTAACCTTTACATGTTTCATGTACTTGACAAGACTGCAGATGGAATTTTTACCTTTGCCAGATTCATTTACCAAACAACACCACTCTTTCTTGCGAGGAAAATTTTGCCAGTTTACAAACTTATAGAGTACAATAAACTTATTTTCACATGCAAAACCTTGAAATATCTTAGACCGTGCAAATTTGAAGAAACGGCACATAACCACGAAATGGAAGGCTTCAATTGGCATACCACGAACGAAACACATCACAGTGTAATTATGGTAACAGACCATACGCCGTTGGAATATGTTACCTGAACACTTAAAGCAATTTTATTGTCCATACATTTATCCATAACTATAAAAAAAAAAAAAAACCTGTTAAGCAGTTAAACATGATTTACTGCACCCCTCCCCAATTTATTCCTATGATGAATTCTTATTTCTGTGCTGATTATAACTATATTTACTTACTACTAATTTTTAATAGTTATTTTTTTTTAAGTTATTTACTTGTATCTGGGATTATTTTTTTAATGACAGGTCGGTATGAAGATGAATAATCTCTATATTCACATTACTTGTGTCAGTCTTATGTGAGCACTAAACCTGTTATTTTCTCTAATATTTCAAAAAAATTCCTTTTGACAAAAATCACCTAACAACAAATAAAAAAGGTGCAGAGTGCAAGGGCTCTAAAATGATCCCCACAACCCAAGAAAAACAGCCAAAAGCAAAAAACACAAGCCAGAATTAGAAAACATGAAAAGCAGAGACAGTGAAGGTGGAAAGATGATTTCAGGGTTTCACCATCGGTTTCGTGAAAAAACACTTTCGTATAGAGCAGTGACACGATGTAGTATTATTGTACTATTATGCTAGAGCCTTAATGGGTTAGCTGCAAGGGGCACTGCAGAGAGAAACAGAAGGGCGTCATACTGAAGCCGATGCTGTGAAGAGTGATTTCTTAGACCTAAAACGCGCGATTTTTGTTGTTGGAGAAAACAACGTTATTTTAAGCCTAAGAAATCCGCTCTTCCGTTGTTTTTCCCTCCATTTTTATGTAGTGCACCTTGTAGTTATGCCCTCCATAACCCATACTGGTGCCAATATGGCGGCAAATATCACTGCTCTATAGAATGTGTCCAACGGTATAAAAGAAAATATGAAAGGGTGAAAAATCAGTTAGTTTCCGGGCCAGCTGGTATACTCTACCCTGCATGGTCCTCCTTGTTGGGCCCCCCTTTTCAGCAAAACCTTCAGTTGGTCTTTTTCTTCTCTCAGCTTAAACCTAATCTAAATCTAAAGTTCCCCAACGTTTATTCAGCTTCAGTCTAATTTCTTGCTATCCCAACTTAGCTATTTTCGACAACATCAAGTAATGTTCAGTTTTGGACCTTTGCCAAATGCCAACACTTGGTTGCAAATTAAATATCCTCATTTCGATATTTTAGTCTGAGTTTGTTGGGGCATTTTCACCAGACAGACGTTTTAAGAATGTGATTTTATAATGTTGCGGTGACAAGAATCGATTCTAGAAGCATAAGAACTGTAACATGGTGGTAAAGTCTGTATCATTCAAGTACTGGTTGCAGGACGATTTTTAAAAACAAATGGGGGAAAATGTCATTGTCATTCAAGAAAAGCATTTAAGGACAGGGCTGGCTAAGTGTGGATTTTAAGGATGGGTGTCGACAGATATATCAAGATCCAAAAGTGAGATGTTAAACTGGATAGTGCTATTAGGGTGGTGTAACGGGGTGCGGGTTGTTATACCCAGCCATACATCTGGCCGTTTAATACTAAATTTTGTCACTTCATACGACTTTTACATCATTTGTACATTGACCGGTGGTGGGGGGGGGGGGTCGATCCTTTGTCTGCTTGGTTTGGAGCCGTGCCGGTTGTGAATCTTGGGACGTTTTTGTGAATTTATTTGTTAATGGTTAAATTGCTATTATTCCGGGGCCGATGGTCATGCAGAAATGGTTTATGTTGTTTATTGCTAAGTAACAGTGTATCTATCTTGTGAGGTTTATTACCAAACAATCATTATGTATAAAAGCAGCATTACATTGAATAAATTTACACTGGGAGCCAATATTGGGTTAGCAATTTTCTCTCTTGAAGGCTCATCACTTGGTCCATATGAATTATTTGCAATCGTAATATAAATCGTATATTTCTTTACAATTGTAATATACAATTTCTTTAGAATTGTAATATAAGCCTTATTAGGGATAAGCTCTTGGTTGCTAAGTTTCATGTGATTCTAAACCTTTAAGCCAAACTTCGAAGCCAGCCCTAGTTAGTAAATCCTCTTGGCGTTACCGTCACTAGTCTAAGACTAAGTTACTGTTAAAGTTCAGCTTGCAGTACTGATGGTGCTCCAGGAATTGATAAAATTAGCTATGGCCAGCTTAAGAGCCTTAGCAAAAAAGGCCTCGAGGGGCTCCTAGAGGTCTTTGAGGATTGTTTTAATGGAGGGGCAATTCCTAAAATCCGGTTGTTTTCAATTTTGACCCAGTTCTGGGTAGAGGGAAAAACAGATGTCTGTAACGAGTTATAGGCCCATTGTCCTTCTGTCGTGCGCCAGGAAATTGTACGAGAGTCTCTTAGTGAATAGACTAATAGGATCCTGGAAAGCTCAGGAGAATTTTACAACGCGTAATTCGGTTTCAGGAAACAGAGAGGTGCCCAGAATGCGATGACGTATTTGGGAATTAGGGAAGCTTGGTTAGGCAATAAAATTGCTGTTGCCGTCTTCCTGGACATAAACGTGGCTTATGATGTGGTGGATGTAGCCTGGGTCAGGCCGCGCATGGGAGTTAGTGAGAAATTGGGTGAGGCAATTCTCTCACTGCTAGCAGACCATATGTTTGCAACGAGAGTTGATGGATTTGGGTCGAAAGTGAAAACAAACAGTAGGGGGCTGCCGCAGGGGTGTTGCTTCAGGCCGACTCTCTTTGCGGTAGCGATTAATGCGGTTTTAAGAGAACTCAGCTTGCACTGCAACATTGTGGCTTATGCAGACAATGTTGCAGTGTGGCTGGTAGGGAGGGACGTCAGTGAGCTTCTGGTCTCGCTGGAAGCAGTTGTTGCCAGGAGTATCGACTTGTTGGCAGTAAGGGGGCTTTCCCTCTCTATTCCAAAGACTGAACTAATGATATTCTCTAAGGGACCTGCAATTTTGGGTTCTCTGTGTGTCAGCGGCACAGTTGTGAATGCGTCTGCCCGTGTCCGGTGTCTGGGCTACAAGTTGGATCCACAGCTGACGTGGGCTACTGACGTAGCCTGTGTGCATAAAATCTATTGTGAGAGGCATGGGATCCTCAAGTCCTTAGCCCCCAACCAGGCAGTTGTTAAGAGGTCGGTCATCTTAGCTATATATAGAACATATATTCGATCATGTGCCATTTTCCACCTACCCTTTTTGCTTGGATCGAGGGAGGCTATTAGGAAAGTGCAGGTCGCCCTGAACGGCTGCCTGCGTACTGTTACAGGGTGCCTCCCCTCGACTCGTGTTCCCGCTTTGCATACAGAAGCTGGGGAGGTCACGGTTCGGATCAAGGCTAAAGAGTCCCTAGCCGCACTTTGTCTCAGGGCAATAGCCAGGGGTTGTTCGACCCGATCGTCAGACTTCCAGTATGGTAGTCCTCTCTGGGTCCCTTGGCCAGGAAGATGCTTGGTTCTCTCGGGTTGGGTGCGAGTCTACTCAAGCAACAGGGTGTAGGAAATTTCCCGACTCCTCACTTTGTCATGGGAGTGCACCCATGGTCTTGGTGTAGTGATGTCCTGCCGCTCCTGGTCAGTGACTGCCAGGCGGTGCCAATCGCGGATTGCGAGGAGATATACAGTGATGCATCGTTTCACAGGGAGGTCTGGGAAGGAGGAGCAGGTGTGTGCAGGTCTGGCCTCCGCCAAGAGTTTGATTTCTTTCTCCCTTGTATACATCAGCATTTCTGGGGAAGCTAGTGGCCATTTCAATTGCACTGGACATTGGTCTTGATCAGCAGTTGCGCTGTTTCAGAGTGGTTTCTGACTTGGCAGCAGGTATAAAGTTTCTGGAATAAGCGTTTAGGGCATTGGATCTGAGTCACCCTCTGGTGGTTGAAATCAAAAAAAAGTTGGCGAGTGCGCTCCACTGTGGAATCCGTGTGTTCATCCACTGGACTCCCGGACACACCGGGTGTTTCGGGAACGAATTGGCTGATGAGCTTGCTAGGCCTGGGTATGAGAGACGTAGTAGTCCTGTTACATTCCCAGTTACCCCTAAGGATCTTTAGCCAGTTTTGAGGAGTCTGGCATTACAGGAGTGACAAGAGGACTGGAATTCCAGTGTAGTGAGTAAGACGTTGTATGACATCCATCCCACAATGTCTGTGCGCCGTACTCTAAATTGCCTCGCGAGAAGGGATGCCACGGTGCTGTCACGATTACGGACTGGACACATCATGGTGAGGGCGCATGCGTTCAGGTTGCGGTGGGCCACCATGCCAACCTGTGCCTGCGGCACTGATACTGAAACCGTGTCTCACTTTTTGTTTGTGTGTCACAGTTGGGCGGCTTGTCGTAGGCACTCCATGCAAAACTAGGACGCGGATCTGAAAGAGGTTCTTGGTGTACCCAAGCACATTTCTGGTACCGCAGCTCTAAGGCAGGTTCTTCAGTTCTGTAAGTTGACGGGGCGTTTTAATTAAAAGATTTTCTTAATGTAATTAGAAGGTATTCAAGATGAGTTTGCATGGGTTTCTCTGCTCCGAATGGACAGTACCATGGTTATCTGTACTAGGTGTAAGTTTAGAATTAAGCTATAGTAGATTGTATGACTGCACAGGTCCTGTAGACTCTCAATAAATCTAATCTGAAATCTGTAATCTGTTACTGTTGCCCTCTGCATTATTATTCAACCTAATGCTTTGCCATTGTTGGGGCTATTTTTGATATTGAAAATATAAAAATGGCGGACAATGTCGATCGGCTTCTGTGCTCTCTGGTGCAAAAGAAAATTCTCACATCAAGCGACATACACGCAGGAGTTGTGTCAGATGATGTGTTTGCAGTAGTAGTGAAGGAAGCCGAGCTGAGAGGGATTTCAGTGCAAGACGTGCGGAAGTTTGGAGTTGCCTGCGTCAGCAGGGTTGGGGCCGGGTCGCAAGATGGCAGCCTGGATGGACTTGGACAAGCCTCGTCACGAAGCCCGTGAGTGTGAGGGACTGCAAGCAGACAGAGAGGAAGCAGTTCATGCAGTGAAGATGTTGTTTTTGTCGGTAGCAGGAGTTTCTGCCAAGCAACAAGGTTAAAGAAATGCATGGAAGTCTTTGGAAGATGTGTTGCCTTCCAAAATAAATCATTCCCGTAAGCTCATGTCACTACGTGGGCTGTATAAAGGAAGCTTACAAGCCATGCTCTTTAATTCTGCTCTGTCCAGAGGTAGGAAAGCTGTATTCTCTTACACAAGTTTTCCTCCATGTAGAGGCTGTTGTTGGTGGTGAGTGCATAGCGTCATTGGGCACTTTACGAACGGGTTGTGCTTTCGAGGTCACACTTACGTCACCAATTGCAAAGAAGAAGCTAGCGGCGGCAGGTCTCTCCATCATTGGGCAAGACATAGAGATTTTCGACCTTCACGATCAGGATCTGGAAGTGAGAGCCCACAGTGAGAGGAGTCACTGCAAATGATATCGTCATAGTTTTTGAAGAGTTCGTGAGTGTATAATCGCAAGAATTTGAAAAACTGGTAGTTAGAGGGACGCCAGTATAGGACGCTACTGTTCGCATTGTTTGCTTCAAGCCGAAGCCTTTTAAAACTATTTTGGATGTTCCTGATACATGTGAACTCAGTGGTGTTCCATCATTAGTTGTAGTTCCTGATCGTGCGCCTTTATGTCTTCGTTGTTTGAAACGTGGACACTTGTGCAGTGTGTGCCGCAGCACACTTTGTGCGTCCTGTGGAGTATACAGTGACCCAAGCTCGCTGTGCAGTCACCTACAGGCTGACAGGGCAGAGGTTTCCCCCCGAAATTGCACCGAAGAGTGACTGCAGAAGGAATGAGTTGGCATTTCCCGTGAATCCTTGTGTAACAACAGGTGAGGGTGCACAAGATGTGAGTGGTGCACACATTGAAGTGGGTCTATGACCTGGACACTTCTAATAAATCGGTGTTGAGGGGTGATGCCATGGCAAATGCCTTCAACACCCGTTTTGCAAGTGTTTATGCTCTGCTCAAGGGGTGTCCGTCCCCAGTATCAGGGGAGTTTCCCATTTGTGGTCTTGCGGTGTTCCCTACAGATGTACTATGGAACGTTGTAGAATTCAAAACAGCTCTGGCGAGATGTAACGATGGTAGTGCTCCAGGCCTGGAACACGCTTCTTAAGACTCTCTCCGCAGCAGCCGAACTGAGCTGTGTAGCCTTCTTTTAGACACTGTTAGATGGTTCCTCTGTTCCGGAGTCTTCATTGTTCACTGCGATAGTTCCTGTTCATAAGGCTGGATCACCACAGTCCAGCCTGCTGAACTACCGGCCCATCTCTTTGTTATCCAATTTAAGGAAGGTTCTGGCGTGTATGACAATACGACGTTTGGTCTGTCACTTGAGTATCATGGTTGCCTTGCCCCAGTATAGTTTAGCTACAGGGTCAACAGAACTGTCCAGGATGCAGTGCTGTACCTTCTGTCTGGCGTCTATGAAGCCTGGTCGCACGGGCATGTTGTTGTGGCTCTGTTCTTAGATATCGCTCTCAGTGTTGAATGGGTGTTGGGCGGAAATTAGTCGGGGTGTTCACAGCTCTGCTTGACAACAGACGATTTGCGACCAGGGTGGGTGGGTGTTGTTCCAAGAAGCCTGTTCAGCTTGTGGTTTGCCACAGGGGAGCTGTTTGAGTCCTGCTTTGTTCGCTGTTGCGTTAAATGATGTTATACTGGAAATGGGGCAGTCGGCTAACGTTGTGTGCTACGCTGACGACATGGCGTTGTGGTTTGAAGGAGATGATGGTGATGCCTACCAGCCATCTGAGAGAGGCTTATTTCCAACCGGCTATCTGAGAAAGGCTTATTGTTGGCTCCAGCCAAGACTAAGCTAGTCGCGGTCTGCTAAGGGGGATAGGACCCCGATTGCACTAGTTGTGGATGGGGCTATTGTGGTTCAGTTTTCTATGGTGAAGTATCTGGGAGTGAAGTTGGATGAGCGATTAGAGTGGACTCCACATACAAACTGGTTGAGAGACCGTATCCGTGCTCGTGTGTCTATCCTACGGCAGTTAGCCAGTATACAGGGTGTCACGAGAGGGGCATTGTTGTCTGCCTACAGGTCCTTTGTCAGGTCTGTGATGGACTATGACCTGTGATTCTTGAGCCCCTTCTGGAGTCATTTGCGCTCTTTACAGGTTGAGGTGAACGTCTGTCTGTGCGTTATTACGAGGTGTCTAGTTTGTATGCCGGTGCAGGCTCCGTGGGTTGAGAGCTGCAAACCACCACTACATGTGCGAGCTCAAGAGCTTCTGGTGACACTGCAGTTGTGGTATACACAGACTCGCAGGCGGCTATTGCAACCTTGAAGAAGGCTGTAGCCTGTCTCGCCTGACGGACCCTTTAATTTATTCCATCTGTAAAGAGTTGTGGGCAGCCGGCTCGATGGGTCTGCTTGCTCTCAGGTGGGTTCGTGGTCACGCTGGTTCATTAAGGAATGAACAAGCTGATGGCCTGGCTCGTCGTGCGGTTAGTTCTGGACCATAATGCCTGCAACCTCTTTGTTCTCTGCGGAGGCCCGCGATTGGTGACCTTTTGTCCACCTCTTCGCGTTCTTCTCGCACGCCATTACGTGGTGTATTACGCTTTGCTCGTAACACAGGTGTGAAACTGTGAGCTCTTCTGTTTTCTTTCCTCCCACCACCTCCTTTATCCGTCGGTGGCTTCTGAGAGTGATCGTGTGCTCTCAATACTTGTAACTTCGGTGTAGTACGAGATGTTGCGGATTTTTTATTTTTGTAACGGTTAGGATGGCTGTAAGTGTTTCTGATATTTCTGTTGTTGATCTTGTGTTGCTGGATGATGCAGTTGGTTGTTTTGTGATGATCGCATGGCTACTGCCGCAGGCTCACAATAAAAACCATCAACCTGAAACCCGGGAACAATCTAGGTTACATGGGAACAAAGCTTTGCTTTAGCCTAACCTCCTTTGTAATAGTATTCAGCCTAATGCTCTGCCATTGTTGGGGCTATTTTTGACATTTTGATGCTGAAACCCAGAAACAATCTAGGTTTCATGGGAACAAAGTTTTGCTTTGTATTTATGGGAACTAACCCTTGCCTTACGTTTAGAGGAACTAACCTTTGTTTTCAGTTTTCGCTAACGAACCTTTGTTTGAAAACTTATGCAGTTTTTTGGGAATTTAATTAGGGTTCATGGGAACGGTCTAGATCCTTCAAGAATTAGCCAATTTTCGAAACCAAGTTAGGTTTTTCTGGGAACCTGGCTAGGTTTTTTTTTAGGCAATAATTTACTAAGCTAAGAAACGACTTAGGTTCTTCAGGAACTAATTGTTGCCCAGGAATTAATCAATAAATTATGGGTACAATATTTTTTCTTAGGTGCGACCTTTTTCCAAGCTTTTCGGTGGGATCAAACTTTTTTTTTCAGATGTGGAATTTATCAGTGAGTTTGGAAATGAACTTTGCATTAAGAAATTTAATGCTTTTGTCTTTTGTTAAGGGAATAACCCACTAAGCTAAGTTTTCTTTTAGGAACGTAAGCATTTCTCTTTTCTCAAAACTTAGTTAATTAGATTTCTATTGCCGACGAAAATGTACATTATCTGTAAATTTAGCATTCTTATTCTGGAATGAAAGTTTCCCACTTGAGATTGATTTCTCTAAATTCAGCCAGCTACCTAACCCAAAGTTCCGCACACTTCCCTCCTATAAAAGAGCCCATAGGGTGAAGGCAGCCATATTTTATTCTCAAGTAATCGTCGTGTCTCCATGTCAGTTCTTTAATTCCCACCTCTCGGAGAAAGAGATTTCAAGATTTACATCTATCAATAAAAGATATGGCGAAAGCTAGAGGTACCCCGAAGTCACCTTGCTGGTAGAGTTCCTCTCTGGTTCGGTTGAATTGTTCGGGATTGGTCGGAAGAGTTCGGTTGAATTGGGTCCTTCTAATGCTGTCGACCCTGCTGCTACTGTCAACCTTTGCTGTCGATGCTCCATTAAGCATCAATCCCCCTCCCCCCCGGTCCGAAATTTTATCACCATGCTGCTCTTCGCGCCGTGATCTGCTCAGAAGATCTTCTCTTTCAGCATCCACCTGCAACAAACCTGCAACAAACAGAGCATAATGAACCGTTGAGAAGTGTTTATTTCATTTGACCACGCCTTTCCCGGTAAATCACGCACAGCCTGGCAGTGAAGCTTCCCTCTTCAGCTTCTGTTCCATTGAAGAACCGTCTGTACTAGTGGAATTGTTTTAGTCAATCACTGTATATGATAGTTTTAATAAATGTTCAGTGTCTTTTGAATGTGCTTCTTTTTATGACGATGCCCGCCTGCCTCCCAACCCTACCTTCCTTTCCCATACTGTCTACCCCTTGCGCAGCACCCAGCTGAACCCAGCTGTCGATGCACCATAAAGCCTCAACCCCCTGGGACCTCTCCTGCCATTGCGTATGAGTTATGGTGGCTACTGTTGTCTACACCAAATAAGAACAACAAGCATTATTGTTCACGTTATTCAACAAGCTTTACAACAAGCTTTATTTTCACGTTAGTCTAAACCTAACTTAAGTCTGACTTAGCTGTTAACCCTCGTTAGTCTTCACTCAATCCTCTTGGTGTTACCGTCAAGGATTAGTCTAAGGTTAAATTATAATTAAAGTTCCTCAACGTTGCTTTTTCCCTCTGTATTATTCCTCAGTCTAATACTTTGTTATTGTAGGGGCTATTATCGACAGAGCAGACAAGGCTGAACTTGAGCCTTAGATCATTAGCAAGGAAAATGTTGAGAAGATGAGAGTCTAGAATGGATCCCCCCATGGTACGCCAGGGATAACTTTGGTTCACTCCCGGTGAAACCTCTCGGAGATCCTGCATTGACAGTTTGAATGATATGAATTGATCTAGACAGCCAGTGGTATTGGAAGATTTGCAGTCTCTAATTATACCAAGTACTTTACTAGTTGAAATAGAATTAAAATCCGTGCAGAAACAGGAGAGTGCGTCTTTGTTGTGAGCACTAAAATACAGCTTCAATTCGAATTTGCCTTGATCCAACTCAACAGCAAGACGAAGCAATTAGCAGGGCACCATGGCGTCCTTGCATGCATTCATAACTTATGGTATGTGATAAATTCCACCACTTTTTTTAGGTCCAGAATTCGTTCAACGCTTTATTTATGGAAACACTGTACTCAACATAATGGAAATTACATCAAAACGCGAAGTGCTGAATGTGCCCTTCACTGGCCGCAAAGTACACAATGGCCGCAAAGTACACAATGGCCGCAAAGTACACAATGGCCACGAAGTACACAGTGTTTTCTTCACAGGCCGTGGATTGGGCAGCTTGAGAATGGCTGCAGTTTTGTGGGAGAAAAAAAATAGGAATCCTGACCATCAAAAATAAGAAAACATAATCTTTTTGAGGAACGTATCTAAAAATAGGTCCTGCGAAACTTTGGGTTGAATTTTTAAATAAAGTCAGAAATTAGAAATAAATATCATAACAATTTGCAGCGTATCGTGACAAATTTTCTCGTAGACCGACTCTCGCTATCTTACCGACAGATTTAAGGGTGCTTATTCAAGATAAGGTAAAGGTAAAAGGATATTTTATTACACAAAGTAATAGGGATACCAGAAGGGCTAGCATGCCACCACTAATACTGGTCCCAATTTAAAGAGTAAAAAGAACGTCTATAAAATATACAAAGAATATACAAAACATATAATTCATTAAAACATAAAATCTAAAAATAATCTAAAAACACTTCATGAAATCTGAAAGGTCGTACTTTTTAAGGTCCCTTTTAAATTGGGCGAGACTCGCCGATCCAACCAGCCCCGAAGAAAGACTATTCCAGGGTCTTACAACTCGGTTTGAGTAAAAATATTTTGTACAGTTCCTACGAACAGCTCTAACCTCAAGCTTAAGAGGCTGTCCTCTGGTAAAACTGTTTCCACGAACCGTGAACAACACATGAGGGTCGGTATCTGTCATGCCTCTAAGAATTGAGAAAGTCAGTGAGAGGTCAGCATGAAGCCTCCTCAACTCGAGTGATTCGAGCCCTAAGTGGGCCAAGCGCTGCTGATATGATAACCCTCGCATGCCTGGCAAGGATTTAGTAAAGGTACGTTGTACAGATTCAATAGTATTTATATCTTTGATTAAGTAGGGGGACCATACTTGGCATGCATATTCCACAATGGGTCTCACATAAGCCTTATAGGCTTTTACTAGTGTAGTTTTATCTCCCGAAGTGAAACATTTTTTAATCATATAGCCAACCCTTTTGGCTTTCGCCGCAACAATGCTACAATGTGTGGAGAATTTTAAATTCATAGTTAAATGAATGCCGAGATCTTTTGTCTCGTATATGACCAGTATATGACCAGTCTCGTAGATGACCAGTTGGGATTTTTTCTAGGCAGGTCAACTGTCGTACAGCCTCTCCCTGCTATAGATGATTGGTCTGCATATCTTGATGAAGGCATGCCAGTTGAAGAGGTACTTTTAGACTTTGCGAAGGCCTTTGAATCTGATACCCATCCCAAAGTTTGCAACTTGATCATTTAGGCTTTAGAGGTTCCTTGCTTAATTAGCTACACTCCAGTTATAAGCGGAGTTCTGCAAGGTTGTGTTCTAGGACCGCTGTTGTTTATTTCATTTTTGAATGATCATGTATCTGACTGGGATTATGCGAAACTGAAACAAATTGCTGATGATCTCAAAATGAATGTGCCCGTTCCGGATTCAAAACATGCACGTAATTTAAATTCTATTTTTACCACTGTTCTTGATTGGTCCACCTACTGGCAGCTCCCAAGCACCCAAAAAAACTCAAGTTATTTCGACTGTCAACCAAAATTACTGCTTTGATTACAACTTTTCGGATCATTGTACACTTCATCAAGCTAATTTAGAAAAGGATTTAGCGGTTTGGCTCATGTAGGATCTTGCTGTCGACACTCCATTAAGCCTCATCCCCCCCCCCTCCTCCTCCCCGTCAAATCGAATCGTAAACCTTCAACCCACTGTAATCAAATTATAAACCTTGCTTTTTAAAGAACAGCTATGATTAAAATAGTTTCTTGCTCTGGTGACAGAGCGATATTT
>JAHWFP010002639.1:0-11520 GCA_023313725.1 Lithobius niger | reverse complement strand
TGCTGGGGGATGAGGATGAAAAGCCCAGTGGCCAGAATGGGCAAATCGGAATCAAACCCAAAAGGGGATTCAAACCGCCAAACATCCTCTAAGCAGCCACCCCGGGCCCGGTTTGTCTGGATGTCCCTTCACCTCTTTCGGACTAGTGCTTGCGACGGGTGTTAAACCTGCCCGCCATACACACCGTAGGCGCACTCGCAAACCGTAGTGTTGAGGTTGCTAGTGTTCAAGACGGACTAAAAACCCTCCGCCGCGCAGACCCTTGGCACACTAGCAAACCGTGATCTTGGGTTCCCTTTTAGTCGCCTCCTACGACACGCAGGGGTACGGTGGGCTTATTCTACCCCCAGCCCACAGGGGGCCGGACCACTGCACTATGACTGCACTAATGACCTTGCTGTCGATACGCCGTTCAGCCTCATTCCCCCCCCCTCACTCCACCAAGAAAAAGTCGCCAAGATCAATTAACCAGTAAAATTGGCGCATTACCATCTTCATTAATTTCTATTGTTCTGCTTGCCTTTCTAAGCCATCGACTCATTCCATAGTGTGCGGCCAAGGCACAAAATAACATTAATAAGCTAATCGTACATCAACAAATGGTAGCACTTCTTTAGACCATGCAATATTGCATGTCAGAACTGGTATGAATCGATTACTGTCTGATGGATGGTACGACAGATGGGATTTTTGGCTAATGAATTATACAAAGTATTAGACGTCTTCTAAGGTTGTACATAAGGCATACTTCCAAAAAAATAGCTGGTGGTAGGAAGGTACCAGGTTTCGGAACAATGCTTAACAGTGTTGCAAAAATAAAAATTGTTCCTACACTTCTTGTTACATTGTTCAAGCATTGTTGACAACGAGATTAGACACAATGACACCAAACAACAGCAACACCAAAAATTTCACGCCATCGAGAAGGAGGAATATGACACCACAACAATAAAATAACGCAACACTGCCAACAGGCAAATGCTCCAATCTTGACTGATTACAATATTTTTGGGAAGGAGGGGGGGCCTAGAGGGAAGATTATTTAATATGTTAACGTAAGTTTTATGCACCATTTACGTACACATACTGAGGAGACTTGTGCCAACTTAAATTGTTTTGGGGAGGGAGGGAGGAAGCTGGTCGTCTGTTTTAATGAATCCTTAACTAACTTAAAATTGGACGAATTTTTTTAATGTACTATACCAGTTTTACGATCGACCAGTCACCATAAGGGCTTTGCCATTCGCAACGTTAAAGTCGGCGGCGGCAATCATGCTCTATATAAATTTTCTTTTCCACAGCATGGCTTCTTGGAATTTGCGAAGTCAATCTGTGACTCGATAAATCAATTTTGTTAATTTTCCCATATGTCTTCCAGTTTCATCCCATTAAAAAGTTTTTTTGCTGTTTGGCTTGTTTCCCTCTTTCCTTTAAAAAGTCTAGTAGTATAGTTAGAGTAAACATACATCTATTACGAATCAATTATAAAGGAGTGTTAACATCTACGTGTCATCTGCCCCGTTACAAGAGGTACTTACCAGAGGAGTAACAACAATGAATTGGAGGAACATTGGTAGGACAACACAACTTTGATTTATCTTTGCATGGGCTTGTGTTTGGTGTGCAAGGCACGCATCGCTCAGGGCGAACAAAATAACTCGGACACATACCTGGAAATAAAACGTTTATTGAAACATTCAGCTGCTCATCTCCACAAACAAATTTAACTAGTGTGGAATTATGTTTTCTTTTTCTTTTTTCAACTTGATGAAAATAAAAAAAGTCGTGAAGACTCAAAGTGAGCGTGGGTTTACTTTGTCCATCAAAGGTCTTGATCCATTAACTGAAAGACGTTAAGATCATTCATTTAGATCTCGTTTTGGGTAATTGCGAGTGTGGAACAAATGCTGAAAACGAAATAGACACAAGGGCATGGGTGGGCAGGAGGAGCTTGGAATTTATAGTCAGGGATGCAGCAAGAAGAACTTTGACTATCTTGTTTCTTGGGTACTCGTAGTTTGTCCCAATGACTGAAGTCCATTTTCGTGACTGATACTTATAGTGGATAGGGAGGGAGGGGTGGTGAGAACCAAATACGCCTTTCATGTCTCTAAATTGTGTGTGATCACTATGCGTGAAGGTGGACACCATGGAATGGCATTCCAACACTAGTTTAATATAACACAGTAAAACTTCCGTCCTCTCATGGAAGAAAGGAAAATAGAACAACAAGGAACATTTCCATGGACACAAATAAGTAAAATTAAAAGTATAACATAAAAATATACTGATAACCTTACCATAAAAATTGGTAAGGTCCGCCATTTAATGGGAAGTACGAACTAGGTAAAGGACAAGAATAATCCCCCGCCACACACACACATACAATTTACAAACGTTGATTTTCATCAAAGACCGTGATAACAATGTAAGTCTCAGCATGAAATTACGTGTTAAACATCAGACTTTGAGACATCTGAAACCCTTGAGTTTCCCTTAGAATTAACGTAGACCAACAACAAGTGGGATCGTGTCGTAACTATTTCACCGTATTAAACATTTTAATGACAACAATCGAACCATTTGGCCTCCACGGCATGGCCTGTGTTGTAGTTGGTTGTTGTTGTTGTTGTTGTTGTTGTTGTTGTTGTTGTTGTTGTTGTCATCCGCGGTGATGGTGTTCTTGGGACTTTTTGCCTTCACCTAGAGATTGAAGTAATGAACCGTTTTTTAATTGTTATAGCGTAAAATATAGTTGTTATTAGGCACCAGGGCATTTTTAACTCTGTAACACTGAGACTACAATATTCGTTTTGGTGTTCTTTTTCTTGTTTGGGAATTTTTTTCTCTTACCTAGATATCGAACCATTCGACATATTTTCAACTTTTACAGCTTTAAACGAAGGCATGAATAAGGCCTATGACCTTTTGAACGCGGCTACAATATTGTTGTTGTTGTTCTCCTTCTTGCCGGGAAAATTTCCCTTTCACCTAGATATCGAGCCAGTGAACCGATTTTCAACTTTTATAACTTAAAACGTAGGTTTTAACAAGGACCATAGCCTTATAATCACCATTTTAATACGACTGATTTATCTCAAAAAGCGTTCATCTTAATTTTCTCACATTAAAATTCTAGTTATTTAATTTATTTAAAATATCTTCAAGAAAAAAATAACAAATATTGGTATTAAAAGAAAGCTGAAGTATATAAAATACACATGTAAGACCGTAAATCTTAAGAAAACTTAACACTCCAAAAGAAACAGATGCAAGAAAAATACACGTAAGCTGTCAATGTCACACTAATACATGTCAAAGAAGCTCCAGCTTTGTAAGCCTTAAAAAACTTAATGCACGGTGGTGACATCACGCTAACACATCCCAATGCTAAAAGTGTAGTCGTTATATATGGTTAATCTGAAAACCCACACACGTCACCATGGGTTAATTTCGATAACCAACACTTTTTTGATAGCCCATACTTTGTCGATAATCTAACATTTTTATGGGTCTACACAACCCCAATCCACCAAGACCAACTTTTCATAATAAACTACACGACACAAATTCAGTCATCATACCAATCGCAAAGCTAGCGTAAACAGGTGCATTTACGACTGGCGACATTTTTACGGTACCAACGCGGAAAAAAAAATTCGCATTCTAAGGCGAACCCGGAACTTTTTGTCCCAACGATACGAAAACTAGGCTGCTAGCACTTCGAAATGCACCTGAAAACATAGGAGACTCAAGCGAATAGTGCATTTTATACTCTCATCTTATTTAAACTATTACCGTAAAGTAGAAAAAAACATCATGATTCAAAAATAAAATTTACAAACAAAAATCTTCAAAACTCAAATAAGTCAGTAAGTTAGGTGGATGTCACACCTTACCATTAAAACACATATCCGTGACTACTCAGTACTTAGTTACCTACTATAGTATCTCATTTGCTCGAAACGGCACAGTCCAATTGTTGCGGATAGGGGTAATCAAACTCGTGCTTCGCACTCATGAGCTTCCCTCCGCCCCCTCGAATTGAACTGCGCCGTTTTCACAAAAGAGCAATTATTGACGGTAACTGCTGAGTAGACACATACCTACAGACAAGAAAAAGACATTTAAGCATCAGCATCCTACTATTACGTGTAAAAGCTTCAGCTTGTTCTTTGGGATGCTAAAGATTCTTTTATATGTATTAGTGCGATGATATTAGTGTTAATGGATATTATTATTAAAAAAAACGCTTAAGCGTATAAAATAAATACGTGAGCTTTAAAAACATAACTTTCTTAAGTTTCTAATGCTTGCTTCTGTGTTTTATACACTTGATAGTTTTTTAATACCGTTCTAATTTGTTTTAAGTTTCAATTTTTTTAATTGCACATAAGATTTATTTATGCCTGCAGTATAGGAATAATGAACTAATTGTGGAGATTTATGGACTTGGATAAATAAACCCCCCAAGAAAAGCAAAACTTCGAACCCAGTTTTGTTTTGGCAAACCCCCACCCTCCCCCCTCAATCCGCAGCCAGGAATTTTGTAAAGTCGAAAGTGGCAAGTAAGTCGACAGGGACGTCAATCAATCTATCACAGATTAACTGGTTTATGAAAGTTGAATTTACGTCACAATTTAGTTTTTATATCCTTTAGTTGAACTAATATAGGATTCCGTAACCTCGGGGTCAGTTGGCGTAGTAAGATGGAATAAGTGAAAAGATGATAAGTGGGCTTTCCTAGAAGTCATTACAGGTTACAAGGATTACATGGTTATTTGTTTCCATGCCAAAGTTGCCATGAAAGCATGGAAATACGGAAGCATGGAAATCATCTACCAACTGTTGGCATGGGTATTCTGCAAAATCTATAACTTCCGTTGCTCTAGGGTCCATGGCCCGTGTTGCTAATATTCCGTCTGGAAGGGGAGTGTAAAGGTTAGAATTCCTTTTAGAAAGAAAATCACTACCTTTACACGGTCACTGGAAAGTACATTTTGAAAAACAAAACACGAAATAGTGGTAGCCCGAAGCGATTTACGTTTCTACCTCTTTTTCCCTTTTGGGTTGTAGTGGACACCTCTTACGCAACGTTAACCATGCATGTAGAAAAGTGGGTCACTTAAAAAATCTGTAACCAAACCTATAGGAGTCTTAGTGGTTTACGTAGTCTTATGCATTTATTTTCAGAATTGTAGTCCTAAAATACGATTGGTATCAAGTCTAACTGGCTGTAAGTCTGTTCGTCATCGTTCTTAGAAAGTACCAACATCATACCACACTTAGTGTTTGCATGCGTGAACAAGACCAAATTCAAACCCACACAGCGGAATCGTCGGTGGCACCTGATCAGAGGAAGCACTCGAGCCAGGGTTTACAAGACTCATGGACGTGACAAGGACACTATACATATTCCTCCAAAGTCCATTGAAGGGGAAACGCAATAATAGAGTAACAACAACCGTGTGAACAAGATTTTTTGCGCAATCTTGGTTTCATGTACCATAAAAATGTCGAAACTTAGAACGGAATATGCACGTGGCAGCAATGTTAAAACTTAACATTCTATTTTTGTAGGCTTTGTATTCAGTGATGTCATATGTCACGTGCTTATAGTTGCCTAATAATTTAAGTGTCCTGGAAACTTTCATGTGTTCTTTTATATTTATGTATTTTTATCTTTATGTACAACGATGTTCTTTACGAACATGACTTGCAACTCAACAGTAAAAAATGCCACTGGGAGTAGGCCACTTTGATTATGTGCTGCTTTAGGATGCTTTTATTATGTGATTTACTAGTCCTACCTTGCTTGCTGCTGACTGACAACTATGCAAGTAAATCCTACTGCCGGTGTTTATTATAATTGTTAAGGGATTATCTTGGACTCATGCAAATTTCAGTAATTAAGATAATAAAGAATGGTCAGAAATATAAACATAATCTTTTTGTTATGTTAAGGTTATTCATTAATAATCAACATAAAGTGCATGATACACAACCATTTATTATTATTTTAAAATGCAGAACAAAATAAATAAATAAACTGAGCTTTGAAAGACCAAATGAACTGAGGAAGATTGGGGAATTCAAAATGTAAGCAAGAGAAAGGTCTTTCCTTTTGACAAACATCTGTTTGGATAGATAACCACCAACATTTTTAAGGCAGTTGCACAGGATGTAGCTATCCACTCTTGCAGTGAGGGCCGGATACGAGCTGTCATATTAAATAAATGGAAAAAATCTAAAAGATGTAACTACTCTAAAAATAATGGTGCAACCCTAATAAATCTTTGCTCTTACATGTTAATTGTTACCCAAATAATGTCTGCCTGAGAAACAAAAAAACTATAACCTGCAGCCTTTTATAAAGAAACAGCTTTTTGACTAAAAAATATATTTATTCAGTATTTTTATGTTGAAAATGGTCAGGCTTGGAAAAAAAACCTATTTTTAAAGTGCATTAGTGCACATTAGGTCCTTTGGAAACACATTAACATTAAATTTCTACAGCCCCCTGCCAGAAAATGATGCCACAAATTTATTCTAATACCCTTTCCATTAGGCTAGTTGTGAAAATGGAAAAGGTTATTAGCTGTGCATTTTTTTGGGAATAATATGCAGATGATTATACTCTTTAAAAAAAAAGTTACCTTAAAATTCTGACGCCACGAATCGTGTGACCCTCCTACCCCGTGTCTGAAACTTTTACACCATACACATACTCCTCTTGTGACACCAGCACCTCATTCCCACTTCCCCCAAGATTATTGCTCCCTTTACTATCTGGATGATTTAATTCTACAATTTATTAATTTTATTGAGTCGTTACAATCTATGTTTTAAAATGCCAATCAGTTACTTACCTCTGGAAGTTGGCCAACACCATGGGCAATTTATTGATGAGCTGAGGCTCTTGGCTGGTGGAAATTGCTCTATAAAGAATAGAACAAAAATAAAAATACAATAATATTGTACAAGGTTTATATTATTGTGTTATATTGATTTTTTGTGTTAATAGAGTGACTTTGTGAGAGCACTGCTGTCGAGCTTTGACATACAACACATTAAAGTAAATGTTTAGCTTTTGTCTGTAAAACTGACAGTTTTTTGTGTGTGTAGATACTTTTACAGCTTCAGACTAAATAAATGTGGCGTGTTGTGCTGTAAATCAACATGATTTGTGTTACGTTGGTTTTATTGTGTTAAAACAGTGACTTAAACGGAGTGTTTGTAAAAGGGTTCAAAACTTGAAAAATGCACACTTTTAAAGTTGGAAGCACTCACGTATCTGCTAATTTTCGGTAACTGAGCTGTTATCTTCCATCAAATACAATACGGGTGGTTTTTCTGAACTCTGGCTAAATCGTTTTTGTGTACATCATCTGCTTTCAAGTTCAAAAATGCACGTGAGCGTGGCCTCTGGTATTTATTGGGTTGATCTCTCTCATTGTCGTCGATCTTCCATTCGCTCAGCAACAAGTGTCGAGCTCACGGTTTACTACGCCTAACACATTAGGATTGGCTGGACCTTGAAGACTCATAAGTGGGACCTCGCGTGTCGAATAATGTTGTATTGTAATCGATTCAAGACACCGAAGGTAATTGTCTCTTGCATTATTGAGCAAACCAGAGTTTTCATGTTCCCCTAGTCCTTCTCATGGTCTGTGCTCATGCGATGGGCTGCAATGTCGTTGTTTTCCTTTTTGTTCCTAGTATTTACTATATACTGGCTCAGTCTCGTCCTAACTCCTTTCTGGGGATTGTACACGGCACTGCAGCCCTTACATGGAACACAGTACACTCCTTCTCTCGTATTCACTACCTTTCCCGTAGTCACTTCATCCCGGACTATGTTTGTCTCTCTTAGCCAGTAGGGCTTTAGTTTTTCTCCATATCAAACTCTATTCACCTACGCCCTTCTTCCTCACGATGTCACGGATTCCATCAGTTACGCCCTCCAGAAAGGTCAGCCCCACTCTTGGGGTGTCATTTTTTTCACCTCTTATATTTCCTTCCGTAATCTTATGGCTCTCCTTTCTCTTCGCCTTCTTCATCAATCAGTTCAGGAGACCCAACGGGTAGGAATCATTATTTTGTTTTTGGTGTATGTGGATCAAAGAGATGTTGACTACTCGAATTCGTAACGAGTTTCGTGAAATCGTTTTTGGGAATGGCATTTAACTGTTCCTTGGGGTGTCCCGAAAAGTATGGGACACCCCTATCTGTAGTCATTTCTTTCCAATAGGGCTGGAAAGTGATACCGCCTCCTCTATCCCCTATTCAGTATGATATCCAGGAATGGAGTTTTCTCTTCTGTTTCTTCCTCTGCAGTAAAGGTCAAGTCTACCTTCCACTCGTAATCGTCCCAGGCTCTTTCACCAATTCACTTTTCTTCATCTTCACTAGTACATCATCCATTAATCTCTTGCCAGTAACGGTTTTTTCAGTGTTTGTAGCGATGATGAATTGCCCCCATGCGGCTTCCAGCACGTAGAGATAATCTGGACTGATGGGAGTGGTGACAATACGTTGCTATGTTTGTGTGTAGGAGCTCCTAACGCTGAAGTACACGTGGTACGCCTTATTAGTAGAGCGGTATCTAAAAAAAGGCCTCTAGCGCCTCAGCCCTTTTGGCGTGAAACATCATGAATTGTCGAAACAACATCTGACCTCACACTGAGGCCGCTAGGGATTGGGGCGACATTTGAGTGGGTGAAAGGAGAAAATATCATCAATAGAGCGCCCAAGTCCAAACGTTTAGTCCAATGCTTTATTTTTTCATCGAAGGATTGGAACGATCAACGCACACCTTGTCGATATAGTTCATCTACATCTCTCCTCTTCTCACAACCGATACCATGCTGATATGTAGGCATAAGAAGGGAATGTACAAATAGTATCTAGACTGATTAATCCAATACTCACGTAACAAAGATCAGTCCTTTGTAGGCATTATCCACTGACAGTAACATTACAATGTATCGCGCTGTTAAATTCGCCAATTCCAAACCAGTCGTCCTAGAGACTTCAACTTTGGTGTGCATCCAGCTGGTGACAGCACCTCGACAAGATGGCGTCGCTTGGAACCGAGTCGCACGAAGGGGATGACAAAGGAGGGTAGAGTGATAAGATAAAGTTGGAAGTGAAAAGAGGAAGGATATTGGCAAACTACGTTGTATAGAGTGAATGCAGACCTAAACAATACAGAGTGAGGGAAAAAAAGCAAACACTGATCGATAGAGAGAAAGAGCGAGTACAAGAATGCTTCAGACGAAGATTACTTAATGGTTGTGACTAAATCCATCTACTCAATTGTTGGTAAGACATGAACACAGTGACAACAGCAAGTGTCATAAAGTAGGGGAAAACTTAATTGATTAATGAACAACCCCTGAACGTGAGTGCGAGAGAGAGGCCTAGAGTGGAACAAAAACACAGCGGTATTACTGCTCCACACCTTCCTACCCCGATAACGTAGAAAAGGTGGTAAAGGGAGACATATTAATGCAAACTAAGCTACAGTTTTAAAAACAGCGGTAGTAATAATGAGGAAAAAATATATATAACGTATTAAGGTGTTAATCTCAACAATTACTTTAAGAGATTAAGCGTGTGCATGGACTAAAAAATACAAAAGGTAAAAAAGGTTTTGCAGAAAAAAGTTCAAACGGGCCAAATGACTTAGTCTTTTTTGATGACTAGGTTACAAGTCATCGTAAAATCGAAGAATGCATTTTTTGGGAACTGCACGGGTTAGCAGGTCAGCCACAAAGTTGCCCCGGGTACATGGGCTAGTTCCGCAACAGCATTCTCAATTAAGCTCCGTAGGTACTAAACCTTCCTGACATAATGTTTAGATCGAGTGGTTCATGACAGGCTATTGACCAGGTTAACCACCGATTCTCTGTCAGAATGGAACTTGAAGGGTTCGGTGACATTGCTGTCCTGTCCAAATTCAAGAAGAATTTTTTTATACACAGTAGGTGCATCAGCACAATCTTTCGGCCATTGCTGCAGAGGTTTGTACGTACTAACCTCAGTTGTTCAGATGTTCACATGTACCCCTTTTGCTAATTTCAGACTGTTACCTCGAGATAACTTCGTGGAGCAATTCTGGGGTGCACACTTTCCATTTATAAGGCTATTTTACACGTATCGGCAAGGAGATATCAGTGTGTAAGCAATAAATTATCCTTATACACATGTTCCTTCTGTTTTAATAAATATTTCTACAATTAACACATAAAGTTAACTAATTGTAGAATCCTGTGAAAGGGGAGGGGGCAGATTTTCCATTTATAGGGCTTTTTTACATATATCGGCAATATAGCATCAGCCTGTAAGCAATAATCATCATTGAAACATGTTCCTTCTGTATTGTTAAACATTTCTATAATTATCACATCAATTTCAAGTAATTATAGAATCCTGGAATACAGATTTTCCATTTATAAGGCTATTTTACACATATCTGCAAGAATTTATTAATGTTTCCGGGCCCAAACCCTCTATAAATTCTTGACATCAGCACTACTAACATCATCATGTAAGCAATATTCATAATTGCAAACGTGTCCCTTCTCTTTTATTAAATATTTCTACAATTGTCACATCCAGTTGACTAATTACATAATCTAATTATACTTGAAATAAATAATATACACTTTAAAATACCTTAAAATGTGTATTTTACCAGTGTATTATTCAAAGTATACATTTCAAATACTGCATACTATCCATAATTAACTATATATTTCGTTATGGTTTCCATACTAGATCGGAGCTGTCACCATCAATACAATAAAATGATTCATCTTCTGAAGTTATTTATTCTGTAGCAGATTCATCACTTTTTGATTTTTGAGTTGTCTTTGAAGTGGATAGAATTCTTATTCTGGTCGATTTGAACCTTTATCACTTGGTTTCCTTTTTTTGTTGTCTGTAGTGCCTTCGGAAATTGTGAGCTTATATCACAAGCCACGATTGTTTGCCGTGATATCATCATGAGTTAGCCACTGACAAACGAGAATAGTGGATCTTTGGGCGTCTGAGTGGACTAACCCAGTCACGTGATACGCACGTCACGCAAGCAGCCCTGGTGCGTGGTTTAGGAACCATTCAGGCTTCAATGTGTCTAAATAATACGTATGCAAACCTATTTACGTTTTCGTTTGGACTGCCTGAGCGGGGAATCGGACCCACAACCTTTGAAATCAAAGACCGAGGTCTACCGCTGAGCCATACTGACACGGCCAAAAGGAAACATCCATAGGCAGCATTTAACACGCACACATATACATGTAAACATACACTTTTCCAGTTGCCACTGGAGGTACGCTTGATTGCGCGCCACACACCAATGAAATCAAAAGGAACACACAATAAAGCGTGAAATAATGGGTTAAACGGGTAGGAAAACCTATGTGTTCGAGATTGGTTAAATAAATACGGATGCAAACCTATTTACGTTGCCTTTTGGACTTATGTGTCAGACTGCTTGAGCGGGGAATTGAA
>JAHWFP010002637.1:0-17472 GCA_023313725.1 Lithobius niger | reverse complement strand
CACATATCATGCCATGCCCGCTCTTCATGAGAAAAGTGAACATGAAAGTATTTACGGCTTAATCCTAGAAAGCTATCGGAGCATTGGTGAGTACAGTATTGTTGAGGATGGATCATCTTTTATTTTACTTTATGTGTTTGTATTGTTGTTTTTTCCATAATGCAATTTTCTTAACTTTTAGGAGAGCAAGATGGAGGATATGGGTGTGGTGCTGCTCCTTTAACCAAGACATCAATTCGCGTAATGCAGTATGAGCATGAAAATCAATGGCAGAAAGCATTGTCTACTTACGATAGTGAAGCTCTTCACACATTGTCATATAATAAACAAGGATTGCCAAACGCTCTGAAAATGCTCGGATTATCACATTTACTTCAACGTTACTTGAGACATTCGGTTGATACTTTAATACAAGGTACCCTGGAAGAATTACAAGAATTGGAATATGAATGTGCATGGAGGCTAGGGCAGTGGTCATCCATGAAGCAAGGGTAGGTAATTTTTTATTCTTGACAGTCACCAGAGAAATATATGTCTTATATCTGCACACAACGAACCTTCAGTACTGTATGCTAAAATCACTTCTTTTGTGCTATTCATTGCCTAAATTAAATTATTTTAATTTTGCCCCATTAAGAATTGGTAATTATAATAATCTAGCTTCCTGGTGCTTCCACTTCTTCTATAATATTAGGAGCGCCGCCGTTTTCCAAATATTGCTTTTGGGCACGGAGGTGTCAACACCATGTTGCTGTTCTGCTGCTTGTCGCTATTGCTCACGAATGGATACAGAAGATAACGTAAAGATGTCATTGCTGCAGGCGACTTTCCGGAGTGTACCCATCGAAAGCCACCAGGGGATTGTCATCTCTCGTGCAGGATATGCCGCGAATGCAATTTTGACAGTGTTTAATGTAACTTTGTTCTACATGATGATGCCGAGCTCAAGCATATCCTCTATTGCCTGAAAACACTCTGACCAAAAGAAGCAGTCACGTAGCTGTTTTGCTTTCATCGTATCAAAATCTTCCAAGAAAAAAGTTCCTACCAAGGTATAATCCTTGAGATTAAAGAAAATAAGTGCAGATCCAAAAGTCCCCATTGTGGTTTTGCAAGTTGCCGATGCAAACCTTAAAGCACACGGAGTGCCGTCCATGTCGCTGGAAGGATTGTCTCCGTTTCTAGATTTTTCCAGGCTCTCCCCCACTAACCTCAGTCTGGTGGTATTGGAGCTTCGATCAACGCCAACTTGACGTTACGGACGCACTTATCTAAATTGGTGACGAATCAAATTAACACTAAGTTTGGCAAACTTCAGAAAATGTTTTCCCAGTGTACGGCCCCCCTTTATTCTTCTAGAATCACCTACAAAAGATAGTTTCCAAGCCACCGGCCTCGTTATCTAACGACGTGCAAGATAACCATTCTGAGGTCAAGGAAAAGAGAATTGTTGATGCGCCATGAGAAACTACCAATCACACTGGCAGCAAGGAAACTAAAGAACTTATAAAGTCTAAACGCAAAAGGTTGGTGTTAAGTAGATGTTAAGCTAGATCATAAGAGTAAGCACGATCGAAATAAGTCTAGGACCAGTTATTCGCCATATGACATGAAAACAGATGCGCGTCCTCCCCGTTTTCACCAAACAATGACGGGCGAGTTTGGCCAGCACTCTACATCAGTACCTCCACGGCAGATCGATGGGTTGTCTGGACGAAAGCAAAAAGTCAAATGTCAGGCGGTCAGCCACTGCACCGTTGATGTCACTGACAATAAGGCTAATTCGATTAAGTCAACACAGATAGACAGAAGTGCTTAAAGTCCTCCTCACACAACCGCCAAAAGTGTGTTGGCAACCCCATCTCGTCTCTCCTTGCCCTGTAGCATGGTCAGCAACAAGGGGACACAGGAACAAAGAGGCGAGACAAAAATGAACAACGATGAAATTAAGTGTCGCTATGAGAAAATCAAGGAGGAATTGAAAAAGGTTTTCGAACATGAGGACCCAAAGTACACAATAGATGATGACACCAGACGTAAAATTAAGACTTCGCTATGCCGCGAAGTTACAAAACTTCACAAAAGTCTCGACAGCATCGAAAACAATGACTCATCTCAAAAGTGGAATAAAGAGAAGTTGAGAATGTCGCGAAGTAACGATGATTTAATTTTGGAAAAATTCTGTGTCTTGATGAGGCTACGACGCTATGCCGTAATGACGCTAAGTCGCTAAACGCTGTGATGCTACGTAGCAGAGCCGCTATGACGCTCCTTCATCTGACAGTATTCAATACATCTATTCTCGTTCTTCCAAGCACTGAAAAGTGGATTTCATCGATTCGAACAGTGAATCGCAACTGCCCCTGTTGAAATTTAACACAGTTCTTCGGTAAGTTGTTAATCAAGGGTAAGACTGAGATAGTCCCGCTAATATAATCAAGCGGGGATGATGTGGGGATGTGTATTTAGGGCATCAACAAGTACTTTTAAGTTTCAATGAAGTGGATGCACTGCCCACTGATTAAGTATGTAGCATGTAACTAAATAATTTTTTGTCTGAAATTGCAAGGAGATAAAATTTTATGATGTTTCCCAAGGAGGGGAAATCTGCTTTTAATTTAACAACTTCAGCAAAAATTGTCCCTCCTCCGTACTCGCTGATGTTCTGTTGAGGTACGCTTTAACAAATACATAGAGCTCTACCATGCAAGATGGATAGAAGTGTTAGTTTCCTATTGTGTTCTAGCACAATAAATGTATAAAATTTTTGAGATACATTGTTTAGTTAAAAAAATATTTTTACCTTGGTATTGTAGTTTTAATACTATTCGAGTTGTTTTAGTGCATCAGACATGAAGTTTCATGAGTCCATATACAACTGTTTAACGTCTATCCAAGAAGATGATTACCAGGCTTGTGTGAAATGTTTAAAAGAAGGTCAAAAATGTGTTATCCAAGAATTAAGCAGTGAAAGTTTGGAGAGCACGTACAGCGTGTACCCTGCACTTACACGATTACAGATGCTGACAGTGGTTGAAGACTACAGAGATGCTGTTCTGAGGTATTTTTTTTCTTTTCCAAGTTATCAGTTTGTTTAAATGCTGTATCTTTATAATGGTGTCACTCAACATTCCCTGATGAAGCGTACGAGTATAAAGTCCTCACCTACATGATTATGTGAAAATGTTCAATATTTCGTGACCAAGTCAACTTCTTATGGCAGTAAAAATAAAAACATGATGATGGTAGACATGGTGACAGTTGAAATGTTGTAATGTAGATTTCCATACAGAAATGGTCACTTTATGTCAAAGTGGCAGTTTACCCATCCATAACGTACAACTAGTTGGACGAAGAAGAATCTTATCAAGGTAAAAGCTGTCACGGTTGAGAAACTTTCGAAGAAGTCGACACCTTTCTTCTGAGTGTTTTCTTGTGCGACCAATCTTGCACAGTACCAGGCTCTCTTTCCTTGGGAGTCTTGCTTATGGCATAAACCCATCTGGAACCAATTACTTTCTTGTTCCCTTGCTTCATAACTTGCGTGTAGACTTTCGTTTCCTTTAACCGTTTTAGGCGTACGCCATTTTTCCATTTTCCCGAGACGGGAAAACCTACAGCCACAACATTGCTGCCATGAACAAGTTGCATGCCTCATGAAAATAAATTGTAATAAAAAAAACTATGCAGTCTAGGAATATAAAAATTCACAGACGAAATAATTGTAAATTATTGAGCAGAAATATAATTGGGATCATCGTCCTACGATTTCATTATTAAAAAAAAATCCTTTCGACTATGTAAACAGCGCTAACGAAAGTTTCATCTTACAGTACTCGGAATGATAACATCTACTGGATATTTTTCCGCCACAATGCCTGTTATTACTTCCAAAATCATTATTTTATGTTTTATTACCATAAAAATAGTTTAAAGTTGCTTTATTTCCTTAATATTCACGAACGTTGAAAGCTAACTCCCAGTGCTCCGTAGGACGCCATTGTGACACGCTGCCCGCAAAGCGACGCGCTCCAGCCAGCGCCAATGGATGCGACCTTGACTTGCTACGCATGACGTCACTAGTGAACGTCTGAAGGGTCACGTGCTGCGAACGAACCGATCAGTTCTCGCGTTAGCTCATGATAGCAAAGAGTTTGAACAAAGGCTATTGTAATGACACATTTCATTCGAGGAATACAGGGTGTGATGTAGGGGTAGATGACATTATTTTTTCCGGGCAAGAAAATTAGGTTCTCTATCGCAGAATCCTCCTAACTGTTACAATAATAGGATCTTCCCCTATGCCTATGGTGCGTTTTTAGCTCATTAATGCAGTCATTTATGCAAAAATTACGTCACTTCCGTCTCTATCCCACTTCCCCTTACCCTGCTCGAATCCATCCACTCTTTTCCTTGCCGTTGGCGCGTGCAGTCGGAAAATCTTGAGCTTAGATTATTACATTGCTATAGGAAAGTCGTTCTGCACGATCTTTTTCACAGTTGAACTGAAGGGCGCCATTGACTCCAAGCAAGCAGCGTGGCTACGAGGCTATGCGATTTGGTGGTGAGTAATTTCTTAGAGGCTGGTTGGAGATCGTAAAAATGGCGGCCGGCATGGCAGTGGAAAGTTTTGTGAGAACTGAGAAAATGGTGGTCTGATAGGCCGGCCAGGTGTGTCCGCACGTGGATATAATTGATTCTTGAGAATGTTGAAAGTGGTTCAGTGCGGTTTCTCAGGTTCGTAATGCTCAATTTGTGGTTTTCGTAAAAAAAACTGTTGAAATTTAGCGAGTCGTTAGTGCACAGAGACGTGCAGTAGGGAGTTCGTATATGAAACCCATTTTTGGAGTCGGTAATGGCCGAAACCGCAGTTGGCGGACAGTGAAAAGCGTTGTGGATGGTGGTAGAGAGGAAAGTGGATTTGTTAATCAATTACCACATCGGTCAGTTGCCATTTTTTTTTTTGAGCGATGCTGAACGCTGGGGCGTGAGGAGGCATCGGCTCGACCGAGCGTGGTTAAGATATTTTTGTTTTATGCGCTGTTGAATTGTTTGACTCGGGAAAGAAAAGTTTATAAAATAATGAGTTCATGGCGTGCTGGAAGTTTGAGGGGCCATCGTACAGACTGGGCGGCCATTGGGGCATCGCCGGCAGTATTGGATATTGTTGATGGTGCGGGTCTAGAGTTGGGAAATGCGCCCCTGCTGATGGCGGTTTCGGCGGGACCGCCATTACTGGACGATGCGAAGGAGATTGCCCCCAACTTACGCGAGATGTTAGCGCAAGGAGTGATTGAACAGGACAAAAACGGGAGTGCGAGTTTTGTGTCCCGATTTTTTCAGTGGCAATGCCGGACGGATCGATCAGGATAATTTTGAACCTGAATGGCTTGAACGAGTTTGTAGTGGTGAGAAAGTGCTACTTGGATACACTACCAAGGGTGGTAGAGCATTTACAGCCAGGGTGGTGGATGGCTACAATCGATCTGTCTCAAGCATATTACGCAGTGGCAATAAAGAATGTTGCGTGATGGTTGTTAATGTTTTCTTGGCAGGGTTGTCTATACCGTTTTTATTTGATACCATTTGGTTTGGCTTCGGCCCCGGGTTCTTTTATGAAACTTATGTCAGTGGTGAGGCTATTCTTGCGCCGGGCCGGTGTGTTGATTTTTGTTGACCTGGATGATTTTTGGTGATAGGTCTGTCCGCAGCCGGTGTGCGGAGGGCATTGGAAACCTTGCTGAAGTTAGGTTTTTCCGTATATTACGGAAAAAATGTTCTGGTACCGTCGCTGGCTTTACAGTTTTTGGGTATGATGTTGGATCTAAAAATCTGCCCGTTTTGTGCTACCACCTGAGAAGCAGGCTCGTATGCTGCGACTGGTTGCAGTGCTGCAACGGAACCCGGTCACTGTTGTTAAGGAGCTTCAAAGGTTGCTAGGCCTAGCGGAAAGTTTGTTGCGTGCCGTGGAGGACGGCAAGTTGCGCACGCGTTGGTGGCAACTGCATCTGGTGACCTAGTATATCATGCGGGGGAGCACGGAGGAAGCCTCTCACGTGGGTCTTGCGAGGATTTGGACTGGTGGGTCGAGTCTCTGGGTCGCCCGGTGGTAGCAAAATCCTGGGTCTCGATGGAGGCCGCAGTGGTGGTGACAACGGTCGCTTCGGACATGGGCTGGGGAGCGGCCACAGGGGATTCGCAGGCACAGGGGATTCGCAGGCACAGGGAAGGTGGCAGCCCGGGGAGGCTAATTGCGTATAAATGCGAGAGAATTATTAGCGATGCTGAAAGCGTAGACGTATTTGGAGACCTGGACAGGGGACGGGTCGTACGAATCCTTTCCGATAATGTAGTGGCCGTGTCGTATGTGAATCACCAAGGGGGGGACTAAGTCCCAGGTGCTCAACGCTATAGTCGGTAGTCTGGTACAACGTAGACGTCAGCTGGATTGTGTGGTACAGGCGGCCTTTGTGCCGGGGAAGCTAAGTGTGACAGCGGATGGTTCGTCTCAAAATTTCTGGGACTCCCGATTGTGTACTGCGGCGTTTTGGAAGATTTGTAGGTGGTTTGGTACGCCAGACGTGGATGTGTTCGCATCGAATGCGACGGCCCAATTGCAGCGATTTGGGTCGTGGCGGCGCTGCGCAGGGGCAGAGTGTGTGGATGCTTTCAGTGTAAACTGGGGGCCGTTCTTTCTGTACCTTTTTTCCCCGTTTCCTGTAATCAGACGTTGCGTGGATAAACTTGTTGTGGATCGAGTGAAGTGGGCGGTACTGGTGACGCCGGACTTGTGGTGTGCTGCCTGGTTCTTCCGACTTTTGGTCTGGGCCAAGGAGGGACCGTATCCCTTGAGGGGCACAGGGGCCCTCCACTGGGATCCTTACTTGGACGCCGAATTGGCGGATGAGTGGGGTCCCTCGGTGGTCTGGGGTGTAGGTACAGGTTGATTACCAAGTGGGACCAAGGTCACCACAGCCGTCTTCGGAGCGGTTCCGAGTTCGGTGCACTGCTTACTAATCTATCCCATTATTGTAACACAGTGAGGAGGATTCTGCGATAGAGAAATGAAGATTCTCCCAGAGAACTTGTTCTAGCCTGGAGAATCTAAGTTCTCTGAGTCGAATTCGACGAAACTGTGTTACAAACACGACCCTCCCGCCTCCCTGCACGGAATCGAGCATTCACAGCAAGGAAAGAGTGGATGGACTCGAGCAGGGTAGGGGGAAGTTGGATAGAGACGGAAGTGACGTAATTTTTGCATAAATGACTGCATTAATGAGCTAAAAAAGCGCCATAGGCATATGGGAAGATCCCATTATTGTAACACAGTTTCGTCGGATTCCACTCAGAGAACTTAGGTTCTCCAGGCGAGAACAAGTTCTCTGAGAGAATCTTCATATTTCCCTCTCTCGAACGTGACCAAGATGGCACCTATACGTTGTATCGTTCCGGAGATATGATCGTTTGAAGCAAGGGCTATTTTCAGCAAACAAACGAAATTTTCATGTTGAATTTGGCGGTGATGCCAACAATAACATCGATTAAGGTAATACGTAGATGATATTGAATTATACTAATCGAAATTAACCGAAAATATATGTTCGAAAATACCTAATTCAATCGGAATTACACCTCCGATGTATGCAATTGGATTTTTTTTAAACAGTGTGTAGAACTGAGTGAACGATATAGCATCATTCGGGCTTTTTGCAACGGATTTCCAACGACTGACTATATATCATCGCTTAGAATTAAAAGGTTGAAGGTCTGCATTTCTTTCTCCATAATTTTTCTCCATTGTTTAGCTTGGGGCGACATGACGGCTTCTTGATAATTTGAAGGTACGTGCATTTCTCTGCGAAAGGCTTCAGGATGTAATTCCTGTTCGACTGTGTCTTCAAATAGATCCTCATCATTGTCTGATGGCTCACGGTCCACTGTACTCTTCTTCTTTGTAGTGCTAGTGTATATAGGGTTGTTCATCCAAGTTGGCAGGCTTTCAGCTGCTGTTCTTGACAGTGATCCTTGGATTTGACATCATCACCTTTAGCGAGCTATCCATTCTTCGTACAAAAATCGAAACTATTTATATCAAACGATATTTATTTCTTTACAAACAATTTATTTACATCGTTAACTGAACGTTGTCTTGGACCTCCTTGGTAACGATAATAAATATTGAATCTTTCAGCTGATAGAAGGTGCAGAGCGTGCAAGGGTATCCCGGTACCTCTTCAGGCGGCCTGGGCTGGCCCTCAAACACTGTCCTTCCTCAACTCCTATCGAAGAGGCCGTGGTGTGGTGGCCAAGACGGGTGGCGTAGAATTACACTGCTGGAGCTCAGATGAGACTCGGTAAATGATAATAGGCAACGTTAGGTCACTGCAGGATTTATTTCTGTGAAAAGGGGAAGGGCCTTCTTTACTGTCCGCTGTCCTTTACATCATCTGATTAGCAAAGACTGGAACCGTTTCCACGCATTTATCATCCAAGATCCTTCATAGGAGGCTTAAGTAGGCAAATTGTCGCTAGTGGAGGTAAGCCCCTTTAAGTGTGGCAAATCGACCATGGAATAGCTGAAGGCAAATCCACAGCTAAAATACTTGCGTGTTAGAGTGGACAAATTAGCTTAGAGGCTCTCGAAGAGGGCTAACTCCATCTTCCATTCCATCAGTGCCTCAGGAAAAAATGGCGGCGTTAACGGCCATTTTGCTTTAAATCAGGAGGCTATCAACAAGCCGTCTCTCTTGAATGGCAGCAGTGAAGGGAAAAAAAGGGTCTGACAACATATGCGGGAGGCGGACCGATCATTATTACGGTAGGACAGCGGTAACAATAGTAAGGCTGTGCATATGATAGGGAGATGTACATTGTTATATTGCATCAGAGTCGGACAGTGTGAAAGCAAGCAATAGCGAAAGTTTACAAAGGGTAGGGGGGAACGGTATTGTTACAGCCGGTCAACAATAGAACAGACTACACGGAGCAACAATTAAGACTTTACTTGACGGGGAATAACTAGGGTTGTTCTTGATACAAGCAGATAATTGCGTATTTCGCGACAAAAATGTCTAGAAGCAAGAGGAAGGGAAAAAGGGTGTTTTTAGGGGAAGGGAAGGAGTTCGGTAGGATACCCTTCCTCACCAGCTTCGATCCCTGTTTGATGGATGGCTACTTCCAGTTCCCATCCTGGAGTTGGTTGTCTACTGGTTGAGCTTCGGGATTCTTCTTCCCATAATGTTTTCTCTTGATTTATAGGACAGGGCAGAGGTTTCTTCTTCAATGGCGAATTCCACAAATTCTTCTTTCATCACATTCCTTAATGCATCAGTGCCGATTCGGTTCTCGTCGAAACTTACAAACTGTGTTTCACGGATCTTTATACCTTCATCAGAACACTAAATCCTGTATCCTCTTGTATGAAATACAAATCCAACTTGTATGCCTAATATTGCTCTAGGTGGTAACTTGGTACTGGGCTATCTTTCATCGTGAATGAAATACGATCTAATGGTTTCATATAGCTTGCACTTGGTTGTCAACTAAAATGCAAGCCATCCGGTGTGTCACCATTAATACCGGAATGTGCAACTCTATTCTTCACGTGAGCTGTGTTAAGATCAAGCTCAGCCACCATTCTCCTGATAACTTGGCTGATATCAGTAGGGTTTGGACTGGGTGCAACAATGTCCGGTTGAGTCTCTCAGCTACTCTATTCATTTCGGGGCTGTAGACATTGGTCCTTTCTGCCTTGACGCCTAGATGTGTTAATTATTCCTTGAAATAACTGTCGCAAAATTCCATTCCGTTGTCAGTACGGAATCCCCTAAATTTAAATCTTAGGATAAGCAAAAACTATTTTTATGTTTCAAACTACATATTTCCGAAGCAGATTTAGTTTCATTTTCGCAATTTAATTTAATAAAGTAAGTCTACTTTCTTTACAGGAAAGACTTTGGTGTAGAAACTCTTCTCACAAAATGGAAAGCACAGGATCTTGTACCCCAAGTTAACTTCTTGTACTCGGAACCCATTATTAGTCTTCAGTGTGCATTGTTGCAACAAAATTGTTCCTCAGTTCCACAGATGAGAAGCTTAGTTGAACGTTTGGACTTGAAGACCAAGTTTGCAATGAAAGCGGGCTATTTACAGGTAATTAATGACACTATAAAGCTAGGTTACAAGGGTCTTCAAACTAATAATCCAATAATGGGTTTCGTGGAAAATGTCGACAGGGAAGGTTGTTGGTGGGGGCCTGAAAAAGTAACTGGTATGAATTTTCAAGGAAAGTTTTCCATTGATTAGAGGGAACGTAGAACATTAAAATACCCTTGATAAGCTTATAATACGACGTCAGTTGCTTTTTCAGGCTTCTAAGCTGCCAGTCGTTCTTTATAACTATTCTCATAAATTGCAAATAATTAAGAAACACAAAATAAGTATTGCAAAATGTATTGATCGGGATGAGGATTTTTATATCCCAATAGTTCATTATTTGATACGAGTACAAATTTAACTAAATTTTCGTGAAATGATTTAAATGTGTTCACACATCTAATAACCCTAGCAGTAGTAATGGGTCAAATAAATGCTTCGTTTTATTTGTACTGCAATCTGCTACGATGGACATTACCATATTTTTAATTAAATTGCTTTAATCCAGTTGTATTAACATGGAAGGAATTGCTGAAAATAGCAATACCTATTGTATTTCTATCGATATTATGAAATTATCCAATTTGTTGTTAATCTATGTTGTTAACAGATTGCTGCTGCTGCTGTCAATACTACCAAAGAGTTAAAGCATCTCATTGCGCCACAGAGTTGGTTTTGTCATTTGCAAGAAGCTAAAATGTTTTGGAAACAGGACGAATCTCAAATAGCCATGCATTTGATGCGCAAATTATTAAATGAATTAAAAGCGGTAAGTTGCCAGTATTCTGCCATCACCAAATGGAAAGAGGCAGGCAATGGTATTAATTATCAATGCACAAAGTGTACATTTCAAGCGTTTCATCAGTCGGTGATAAACATTATACAACAATGTAGTGCAAAGCTGGTAGTTCCTTGCGAGTGTCTGGAAGTTGCATTCTCCAACTGTTCTTGATAGTATTTTATTTTTTTCCCAGGCATACCAAGAATCATCACCTGCTGCAGCCTCTGTTTACTCTCACGCACTCGGCGTTTATAGTAATTGGCTAATAGAAGCACGTTCGGAAAACCCAAACGTTGTTCTTAGCCATTTGGCTACTGTAAGTTGATATTCTATTGTTACAAATTAGGCTTAACATTTTTTTTTTAAACTAAACTCTACCATAGTAGGGCAGCTTAGCACGATAATCGTGCACTTTGTGATACAAATATATAATCGGCATGAATGAAGGTATTAATATACAAAACAAGATAAGCTATGGAACCACACTGAATTTCATACGATGACGACATAAATTCAAAATACCCGCCAGAAAAAACTGTTTTCACTGCTATCCTAAAATATTAACTTTAATTTTATCTTTAAATCGTTTATTTAAATGTTCAATGTTCTAAAGCTTGATTTCCATTATCTTCGCTCATTCTCAAACACAAAATACCGGTCGGTATTAGCAAATTTTTGGCCGCTTTGAATGGGATGGAAAATTAAGTTAGGGCGAAGTTAGTGGCAGTGTATAGCGGCCGGGTTAGTGGCGAGTGCACAATGGCCCAAGTGTGCCTGGAGGGTGCCTACTTCGGTGGCGATCTCCGGGGATCATACTTTTGGTGCGGGTTTAGTCTAACCCGGTAGCGAAACCCGCCATGCTGGTTATTTAAATCCCCGAGTGTCTTCAGTTTTCACTGCGCCAAGCCGTGCATGATGGTGAGCTATTAGGTGGTGATGTGGATGCTGGGGATGCTGGGCATGGATTGCCGCTCGGTCCAATTATCGGACCGCCATATACGAGTGAATTATGTGGACAGTGGGGCCGCTGTGGTCCTTGGTGGACGTGGATGTCCAGTTTTCTCATTGCACGGTGGTGACGTAGAAGAAAGTGTGTTGCCAGTGCGTCACTCGGGTCTTGTGCACAGTGGTTCGCCCTTGCCGCACTGTGTCAGTGCTTTGCCATGTGAGTACTTCCCCGCTTCGGTTCTTCCCGGCTTCGGTACTCCCTACTTCGCCATGTTAGTGTTTCACCGGTTCGCCATGTAGTGAATTTTGTTAGTTGCACACATAGCCTAAGTGTAAATGTAGATGGTTCTTCTCAGCTAAGAGAATTAATTTATTTATATTAATCCATATTGTTTAATATAAGCCTGAAACTAAAATGTACTTTCCCAGTTCAGGAAAGAGTGTTTGAAAGCCTGGTCGGCAATTATGCATTGCGCATGCCTGTGGAATAAAATACCGGCGTTTCGAGTGTTTTAGCCTGGCGGGGAAAAACGGAAGAGGGCACTTCCGGTTTAGGATGAAGCGAACGCTCACTCGCGTTCCTGTGTTCATGCTGGCAGCATGGGCTGCAAACTGCAGTCATGTGAAACTTTAAAGCCATGTGTTGTTTATTTAAACTTACTACTTCGACGCATAATGTTCAAGTATTAAAGGTTTAACTCACTCAACTGGTTTTGCACGTCGGCAAATTTTCGATCCTTTCCGCGGATCTTCTTCAGGCCAAATTAAAGTTATATACACTATTTACACATATTCATGACGAATTTCCGGAGACTACATCCCGTCCTTCTTCTTTGCTCGTGGTGGTTGGTGGTGGCCGTTCTGCGAGTTTGAATTTAATTGTTTTATGGCCCCTGTTGGGATTGGGTCGGCTTGGGTTTGCTTCAGTGCTGGGATGGGTTTTCATTGTAGGTGGTGGGGAACGAGTGCATTTACGTTTCTGAAGGCCCCTTTGGTGAGATTGCAGGGGGTTGGTTTTTAGAGATCTATGGCGATGGATTCTAGGGCTAGTCTGGGGTAGAGCTTCTTCTCTTTAAAAAGGATTTCAGTGTTCTGGAAGTCGGGAAGATGGCCTGTGCCGACTTCCAGAACACTGAAATCCTTTTTAAAGAGACTCCCTTTCCCACTACCGGTTGGGTCTGAAAAAGAAAGGTTGAGGAGGGAGGGTAAGGAAGTATTCGTCGGTCATCTCAGGGTGGTTCTGACAACTCCGCACCAATGTTACGAGGACGATGGACACTCACGAGGTCATAGAAACCAGAAGTTTCGTCGGGGTAATGGTTGCGGATCCCTCCGTCCTTCCTCCTGACTCTTTCAGCGTATTGCCTGCTCCTGTTCACCGACGTGTAGGTGGAAGGCTCAGGCATCACGTCCCTGCTTGGAATACCACCACCACGGATGCCTTCATACTTTCGGTCATCGCGTATGGTTACGTTCACCTGTTCCGGTCACTTTCATTTTTCTCGGGTCCACCACCTTGGCTCTTGAGCTGTCCAAACGACAAGTTGTTAGCAGATAAAGTCGTGAAGCTTTTGGGCAAGGGGGCGATTCGTCGGTCGCCAGAAGACTCAGGATTCTACAGTCCTGCGTGTGTTACCCTGAAGAGGAACAGCAGGGAAGCGCATGGTCTTCAACCTACGGCTTCTCAATTCTTTCCTAGTCACCGAACATTTCGATATGGAGACGTTGACCTCTGTGCGCGAGTACCTGGTTCAAAATGAATTCACAGAATCCATTGATCTGGAGAAGGTGTACCTTCATGTTCACTTCACCCGTCCGTGTACCACCTCCTCCGGTTAGTTTCTGGTGGCCTGTTCGAAGTCATTACCTTTTACTTTCAAGGCAGGTCCAAATTTCAACGACAGAATGGAAGCTGGACCCAGCAATATTCGTGCATTATTCCAGAGGGGACTGAAAAGTTTCAGGGTCCAATTTGAGCTCCTTATTTTTATTTGGAAAAAAACGATAATTTTAAAAGGTAAAATTAGTTTTTACTAACCTAAATACTTACTTCAGTAATTATGCTTAAAATCATCATTTTACGCTATCACTGCTCATTTATCAACTAAAAAACTCCCTTTTTTAGCTTGAATCCAAACTTTCTCTCCTCTCCCGCCAGGGGCGCTGCTACTCCTAACTAGGAGGCCGCCATCTTGTTTGTTCCCTTTATCACATTTTGAACTCTCCATTCAGTGAATGCGGGGAGGCGGGCGGGTTCTTACTGAAGTAAGTATTTAGGTTAGTAAAAACTAATTTTACCTTTTAAAATTATCGTTTCTTACTACCTACAAATACTTACTTCAGTAATTATGCTGAATTTGTCATTCAGGCGGTGGGGAAAAACCTCACTGAACCCGGGAGAGCTTGCCTACTACCATTTTAATATGGAATAAATCAACTTACCACCCTTACACAGTTGGTCTCGTCTCCTCTTCCAGTTACTTCACTGGCGTGCTCAGTTGACTGGGTGTCCCTAGTCTACACTCGAGGTGACTCCCTCAGTCTGAGTTAGCAATATAGTTCATTCACCAGTGTGTACCTCCGTCCGGGTGTCCCCAGTCTACACTAAGGGTGACCCCATCCGGTGGAACGTCATTAGAGCTCCTTTCCTGCCACCACATGACCCCTCACCACGTTCTCTCCTCCAAGTCCACAAGTTTCCCGAAGGTAGTGTTTGATGAAGGTGGTACTGCTATTCCATGAGCACGCTGTTACCACTTCATCCAAAGGTGTGCCACAACCATACGCCCATGATGCGGCTAATGCCCGAAGCTCATGTGCTCTAACTGTAGCGGGGAGATCTTCGTGATCCTGTCCGTTCAAGTATGCTCTTTTAATTACGGCATAGATCCATTTCCCCAATTTGAAGGGTGACACTCCCTTATCCATAATCTCACCACTGTTTGAGTCCACATCCAAAAACAGTGGAGTAGGCTTGTTATGAACTTGCAGTCCTCCTTCTTTATTTTCTGTTTTGGATAGGTAGAACCGCAAAGCTCTAATCGGGCACTGCAAACGTTCCTGGTTTTCTGGTTGTCCACACCCTTTTAGAGCTTTAATCCGCACAGGCTTTGGTGTCGTTCCCGGTTTGCAATTTTTCGCTCTGAAATGGGCCGGAAACGTCAAAAGTACCTCCGACCAATCTTTGGAAAAACGAATATGACCCTCATCCCTGGTGAAGGCTGCCAACTCACATTGGCGTGCTGCCGAGGCCAAAGCGACTAGGAATACTGTCTTCTGGGATAGAGATAGAATGGACGCATTTCTAGCTGGCTCATATGGGGCGCCCATTAGACTTTGTAGCACCAAAGGCAGATTCCATTTGGGGAACAATTTCGTTTGTCTTGGTCTCCCATTTTCAAAGGCTGTCATCTGTTTGGAAACCACCACATTGGAAACAGTCTTTGGATCCCCTACGCATGTCAGCACCGAGTTAATGGCCGAACGATAGCCCTTGATAGCACTTGGGGACAAACTTTTGGCAAAAAGCTCTTCAAAGAAAGTTGTCAGCATTCGTAGGTCCGGGTTGCATGGGTCGCAGTCTGACTTTACACACCACTCGAACCACTTTTTCCATTTGGCATTGTAGTTACGTTGCGAAGACTCCCTCAAACACTTCGTAATCCTGGATGCCACTTCCTCCTTAAATCCCTCCTTCACCAAATTCTTCCTTAGAGTTTCCACCCTTGAAGATTCAGCATGGAAGGATTTTGGTGCAGGGTTCTCCCCCGATGCTGGGATAAGAAGTTCTCTGTGATTGGCAGAGGGATTGGATCCGTCTTTTTCAGCTCCATCAGCTCTGGGAACCATGGAGCCGCTGGCCACCTGGGGGCTACTAGGATGAACTTTCCTTTGGCCACTCTCAACTTGTTGATCACTTTCAACAGAAGTTTGAAAGGCGGGAAAAGGTACGCATTCAGTCCTTCCCAGCTGATTGACAGCGCGTCCGTTGCCCAGGCCCTCGCATCTGGGAACGGGGACACAAAACATGGGAGCCGAGTGTTGTAGTGGGTTGCAAACAGATCCACCGACGGGGTTCCCCACTGACGAAACAGGGCTTCGCAAACTTGAGGGTCCAACATCCATTCCGTAGTCGGCACCTGTGAACCCCGGGACAACTCGTCCGCCCACACGTTAATACTTCCTGCTATGTGGCGAGGAACCGGCGAGATTTCGTACCGCATGCAGATCTCGAACAGGATGGAGGTTTCTTCCATAAGAGATTTCGAATGTGTGCCTCCGCCTTTCTTCACATACGCAACAGCCGTGGCATTGTCGCACATGATGCCCACTGCCTGACCCCTCAGCCTTAACTTCCAGGCGAGGAGGGCTCTCCAAACTGCTCTGAGTTCCAGGACATTGATATGCAGGACCTTCTCCTCTTCGCTCCAAATGCCTGATGCAGTTTCCCCGGCAAGGTGAGCACCCCAACCTGACAGGGAGGCTTCTGAAAACAGGAGCAACTCCGGAACGGGCTCGTGAATGGGCACTCCAACTTGAAGGTTTTCCTTCGCCGTCCACCACGCCAAGTTTTGCCTCGGGAGGTCTCGTAGTGGAATGATGTCCCTCTAACTGTTCCGCGGCTGCCACGCTGTCTTCCGAAACCAGTGAATCGGTTTCACTCACCAGTGGCCTAAGGGTACAAGTCTGGCATTGGAGTCCAAGAGTCCAATGAGCGATGCCAACTCCTTCGCCGTTACCTTGGTCCTTCTGACGAATGTCTTCACCGACGTTCTCTTCTTGACGAACCTCTCCAGTGTTGGTTTTACCAACATTTTTACAGTGTTGAACTCTGCACCCAGGAACACAAAACAAGTGCCTGGAACTGGCCTGGACTTCTTGAGGTTTATATCAAGACCTAAATGTGAAAACAGGGAGCTGCACATTTCCTACTGCTGAGTCAGAAGAAAACAGTCCTTGTTTCGAACCAGCCAATCGTCCAAATATGCGTGCGCTTGATGTGATGTAGGTGCAGGTATGCAAGCACAGGTTTCAGCATCCGGGTAAACACGTATGGAGCCGTCGCTAAGCCGAAGGGAAGAGATTTCCATTGGAACGATTTTCCCCCCGCCACAAGGCGGAACAGATGTCGAATCGAAGGATTGAGGGGAACGTGCAGATACGCATCCTCGAGGTCGATAGAAATGGTATACTCTTCGTGCTGGAGCGAGTCTCGAATTGATTCGATCGACTCCATCTGGAAATGTTCCTTTGCGAGGTGTTGATTGAGTTTCCGAAGATTGAAAATAACTCTGGATCCTCCTCCCTTCTTCGGAATCACCCTTGCTGGACTCCAAAAGCCTGGACCGGGAGGTGCTTCTTCTACCGCCCCCTTCACAACCAGTAGATTGACTTCCTTGATAAGTTCTGGGATTTCGGAACGTCTTACCAGCCAGTCTGGCGGGCAGTCTGTAGTTACAAGCCTGGTAACGAATGGCGGTGTGTATCCCTCTTCCAGAGTTTGGATGACGAAGGGGTCCGACGCAATCCTCTTCCAATGTCCAAGATGTCTGGCAATCCTTCCCCCCACCTGACGGTGAATGGGGGGG
>JAHWFP010002537.1:0-29065 GCA_023313725.1 Lithobius niger | reverse complement strand
ACAACAACGACGACCCGACCATACCACCATTTCATCTCAAACAGTCGAAGACTCCGTCGCACAACTCCGTGTCGCACTACTCTGTGCTGCACAACTCCGTCTTTGCCGGCTATGAAGCGCAAGCCCCCGTCAGGGTCGGCCGACCCTACTGCCGTGTCATGACATCCCTAAAGAGCCTCCACTGCCCATAAGGCATTTTCACTCCCGAACGACAACATAGGGTGCGCCGGACTATTCCCGCTATAAGCATCCCAAATCCGCTGATGTTACCAAGCAGAAAACCCCCGCCCGCAACGACCGCTGTGCGCCCGGCTCTGTACGGGACGTCCACGTCGTCATCACCGCCGACCTCTCTCCACCGCATGTCGGCCATCACACCGTGCCGCCTCCCGTCCTTCGGACCCCGTAGAAGATGTCAGACACGCCAAGTTTCATCCCCAATATGCCAAGCAGAAACCCACGTCCGTGATGACTGCTACGAGGCCGGGGCTGCTCGAACGAACACATCGCCAGCTACGGATGCCTTTTCTGCTTACGGCCCCCATCACCTTTCTTACAAGATGCCGACACCTTCCGCATTCCTCACCTAAAATAATCTACACAAAGAAGGGACCACTTCCACCACATGCCATGGCGGCCATTGTCGTGCGTCGCACGACACCGATCTCCCAAACTCAACCTGCTCACGCACTCTCCAGTATCTCGCCACCGTCTGATGCCTCCTACGGCCGGTCAGCGTTCCTGCTCTCGGGCAGCACAACCGGCGATCGGTCCACACTTTTGCATCTCTTCCCCCGCCCACTGTTGCACGATGCGACACAATTCAGCCACCCCGCGCCCTCACGCCATCTACCATGAGACCGCCATACCGACACCTCTCTTGTTCGTTTGCCGTATCGCTTACCGCTGAACCTACGAGTGTCGCACAACACCCTCACTCTCCCGTGACGTCAGACCCCCCCCTCCCCGATTCCAAATCGAGGCTCCTTCCTGTTCCCGTTTCCCGCGTCTCTTTGTGTTGCTTCCAGTCGCTGTTTAGCGCCCCGGGATTTCAAGATTTCTTCGATTATACTTCTTCCAACATGGTGGAAGTGCTAAAACCAGTTCACCCAACCCTAAAGGACCCTTACGCCGGCAGACTGCCACTAATTCAAGATCCAGGATCCTGTAACTGTCCAGGCCTAAGAAATCCCAATAGGAAGGACCCCCCATACTTCAGTGTGTTTAACAATCCGTTAACCGATCTGCATTTCGATTCCCTTTACAGACTGGAAAATAATATCTGCGTTAAATCACCTCTCCTCTTTACGGAAGAAGCAAAGAACTCAACGAGGATATTCCAAATCTCTTTTCAAGTCCCCCTCCCCCAAGAAGCCTGGACCTTCATCTACCTCTGTTAATCAACCTGTCACTCCGACTTACTCACCTTCCTCTGCGTCAGCAACACCAATGTCGCAGCAATCATGGGTTACATCCCCTATTTCAGCGGACTCACCATCCCTCCAGGATCTCCGGGAAAAACACCCCACAGTGACCACGGAAGAGCACGCAGACCCACTTCCATCTCATTTCCCCGACAACCGTTCCTCTCCGCAAGAAGTCGTTGTTCCGTTCTCCTCTGAACAGGCCACAATAGTTATTCCTGCTACACCACGTTCACCTAACAAGGATGAACCTATTGTGCCTTCTCCTACTCTTCACTCTCCTCGTTCTTCCCAGTCCTCATCTGCTTCCGAAGATGACACCATTGCCCCCCCCCCCCTTCCACTCCCGGACCCGCCACAGTCTCTGGCCCCGGACTTTCCCCTCTTTTCATCCGAATCTGACGAGCCCTGTAAAATCAACCAGAAGAGATCTTTAAGGTCATGAAACACAAACTCAAGCTTAAAGAATCAACGAAAATCCAGCTAGACATCAACTGCCTACGGGCCAAGCCTATCCTCCGCTCTTGGCAGAAGAGGATCTCATCACAGCAAAGGCAAATCACAGACCTCAAAATGGAGATTGACAGACTCCGTACCATCAACAACGAACAACTTTTGCACTTAACCTCATTAACTCTTCAACACGCCACAAAAAGGAAAAGAGCACCCTCTCCTCCTCCACCACACCAAGGCCTTTCCGACCCACAAGCTTTCTCACCCTGGAACTTATCACGATTTTCATCCGACAGAACTTGGAAGCCGGCCTACAAGCCCCCCGGTCCCTTTCGTCATCCTGGACTTGTACAACCATCCGACCCCCGTGTCAACCCCCCTGCACTTCCTTCTAGGCCCCTTACACGGGTGGAACCCTCGCTTAAAGACGAAACTTCTCTAGCAACCCCATCAACCCCATCCCAAATCAACCAAGACAACGAAATCTCTGGGGCATGGAAAAGTATCGCATCCACAGCCCGAGACCACAACCTCAAATCATTCTCCCTATGGCAGTATGATAACGACACCACGTTTACCCCACTGCACCCTGATCTCTCACCACTCTCCTCAACCCCCACTCTCGAATTCCCATGTTCCCCATGTTTTCTATTCTGTTTTATTTTTCCGAAAGCCAAGCTGTGACAGGCCACTAGTTTCTAGGTAACTGGATGAAACAAAATCAAAAAAAAACTTGAATTTGCCACCTGATCCTCTGCAGTGAAAAATAATGCAGTGAAAAATAATGCTTCTGCAGTTCAGAAGCAAATGCTATAAGTTCCATCATTGGAGGAGAATTTGTAACTAAAAAGTCCCTATAGAAACATGTTAGATTCGTCTCTTTTAGTACAGTCTAGGTTTTCAGAGGGCGCCACGCATTCCATCTGGTAATTTTTGCTCATTTTTCAGCCCAAATCTAAAGTAAACTAAATTACAACTAAGCTAGGCTAAATAATAATTAAATACAAGCTAGTTTCGTTTAGTTTAGTTTAATTTTAGGCTAACAACTGAGTAGAAATTCCCATATAAACCACATGGCGCCCTCTATACACTAAGACTGAACTAATACAAACCTATCTAGTATCTAAGACGTTTCAATATGGGTCTCAGTCACAAATTCTCCTCCCCATTGGTTCCATTTACATTCATACACTTATGCTTACGTCTAGAGAGCGATCATGGGACCTTTCGTATTTCCTTTTTAAGATTCTAGGATTATATTTATTGATATTTAAGATTTTAGGATGAGATTTTGCGATTTTTAAGATTTTACGATTTTTAAGATTCTAGGATTATATTTTACGATTTTTAAGATTCCAGAATTACATTTTATGATTTTTAAGATTTTATGATTTTTACACTTTTCGCATTTTAATTGTTTTAGTATTTTTGTAAGTTAATTTTTAACTTGGGCTGAACCTAAGTGGACAAGTCCCTGTTCCATCCCTTCCTGCTTGTATGTGGGAGTAAGCCGATCTTATTCTTATTCTTACAATCCCCTAAGATTAAATATATAAGTGATTCGTATCGAATTTAAAAAATACCCTTACTATGAGCTTCTGAAAAAGAAAAGTAATTTGGTACAACCCTACAACTGAATCAATGGTGTATGGCTGCTTCGCCGAATTTTAATTAGTGTCATTTTCAGCAAAACAGGAATTCCTGTTTCGCCGAATAATTTTTTTCCCCAAATTACATTCCTTGCTCGCGCTTGCTGCGGCTAAACATATAACATCTGAAACTGCAACTAATCACAAATTCTTTCCAATTAAGAATGCATCTTTAATTTCTCCAACATCAAATTTTTTAATAATAATAATTTGATTAGACGAAATGGGATTCGGCGAAACAGGAATTCCCCTTTCACCGAATTTTTGGCGAAACGGGATGCAGCGAAACGGTTATACACCGAACCGGTGTATGGGTCACGTGATTTGCCACTATATTGAAATAAAAATTGTACAGGTGCCGAGACTCGAACCAGCATCATAATCTCCTTATATACAAACGCCAACCCATTTGCCTGCCTAAACTATCTTGACAAGACTTTTACAAATTCCTCGTAAGATGGATGTATTTCTTGAAGTACAACAGTTTGTCATAAGATCGCAGCATTTCTTGAACTACAAGTCCTCATAAGATGGCAGAATTTCTTAAACTACAAGTCCTCATAAGATGGCAGAATTTCTTGAACTACAAGTCATAAGATGGCAGCATTTCTTGAAGTACAACAAGTCCTCATAAGATGGATGCATTTCTTAAAGTGCAACAGTTCGTCATAAGATGGCACCATTTCTTGAAGTAAAAGTCCACATAAGATGGCTGCATTTCTTGTAGTACAAGTCCTCATAAGATAGCAGCATTTCTTGAAGGACAACAAGTCCTCATAAGATGGATGCATTTCTTGAAGTGCAACAATTCCTCATAAGATGGATGCATTTCTTGAAGTACAACAAGTCCTCATTAGATGGCAGCATTTCTTGAAGTGCAACAATTCCTTATGAGATGGATGCATTTCTTGAAGTGCAACAGTTCGTCATAAGATGGCAGCATATCTTGTAGTACAATGCCTCATAAGATGGCAGCATTTCTTGTAGTACAAGTCCTCATAAAGTGACAGCATTTCTTGAAGAACAACAAGTCCTCATGGATGCGCTTCTCGAAGTACGAATCCTTGTAAGATGGATGCATTTCTTGAAGTACAACAATACTTTGTAAGATGGATGCATTTCTTGAAGTACAACAATACCTTATAAGATGGATGCATTTCTTGAAGTAAAACAATTTACCGAATGGCGTCACTGTTCCCGTCATCTGCTTTAACGGTTAGAAACTTACTATCGTCCTTCACTTCTCTTTCCCTTTTATGTTCTCCTGGCACAAGTATTGAGATTTGTATTAGGGTGGGCGAGAGGCCGTGGAGTTGGAATTTTAAAAATGGGGTGATGCAACCCCCCCGCCCTGCCCTCTGACCCAAAATGGTGAGTACAATTTGATAAAAGTGAACAAGTCTAACAAATTCGGCGTAAAATGAGATTTTAAAACGTTTTACAGTTGCACAACATTGTAGAAAATGAGTGGATCTGCAGATCGGGGGGGGGGGGGGGTTCCAAAGAGTATCTAATCTTTCTCGGACCCCAATGTACAATTTTTTTTTGCTTCCCCTAACAAAGTCCGTCTGCACCACAACCCACTATCTTCTTCTTCTTACATTATAAACCAAAGTCTCATAGCAGAAATGAAGCAACCGCAACGACGACCCCCGGAAGGTCAACAATGAAAACGGCGGCGACTGTGACAATTCTTTGGCTTGAAGTTGAAACTGGGACGTTGTTGCCCTGAAAAGAAGTTAAAATTGGCATATTGTTGCCTCGTCTAACAATTTGCTCTGCGTGGTCATCGCAAAGCCATGTCTTAAATGACGTCATGTACGAAGGACAGTTATTTTTCGCACGCTACTGGGAGGGAGGGAGAGGATTTACGGAATGGGGAGTGTTACACAAAGAAAAAAAGACTGTTGCAGTGAACGATCAGGCAGCACCGAGCAAATACTGGGAAACAACCACGGGTCAAACAAATCCCCGGGCGACGCCGGGTACAATGTTAGTCTGGAATATAAGACATGGAACTATCTGCCGTGTCATTATGATTAAGTGGCCAGAGATTTGGTTTCCGAGTTAAAAGGTTTGTGGTTTGCTCCTAGCTTAAGTAATCGGGCTCACAAGTCAAAATAGCAAAGTAGCAAACAGATGCACGACTGAAAGTGTGAAGCATTAGTATTAATTTATTAATAGACAAAACGATAATTCTGAACCTGATACCCAATCAGAATCCGGGTGCTGCAGTGAGTTATTTGACTTCAATAAATGCAGGGTGGCCCACGAAAGCGCACAACCTGAAATTATTCAAAGATCAAACTTTTTCTAAATTTCTTTTAAATAAGCAAACAGAGAGCTCCAGAAATCAATAAGATTATCGAGATACCCACTACGGACTTTAATAAAATAAGGAGTGGGGATCTCAGATTATCTGGCGACACACACACACAAATAACAAACAAATACTACGATCTTAGTAATGTAGATTTGATTAGGCGAAACAGGATTCGTGGAGCCAAGGCCCAGTTCTGAAAAGTTTAAACAACAATCCTTCAGTGTTGTCGCGATGCTGTAATAAAGCTTTTCTTTTATTTTTCTAAGAATTTTTTTTTTTATTTCGAAAATCGGACCCACTTTTCAGATTAGGCGTTTTCAGATTATGGGCCACCCTGGTTATCACTAATTTTTCTTTTCTGTATAGAGTAGTGACAATAACGTCATATTATTATCTATGTTGGAGCCTAACGTCATATAATTATAGGCTCTATGTTGGAGCCTATAATTAGGATAGTTGCAAGGGGCACTGGAGGGAAAAAAGACGTGCATCTGACTTTTTTTTCCGAATTGTTGGCAGTATGTGCTGAAATTTTTAGTACCGTAAGTGGAATCTTTTCTTTTCCGATTCCAACCTCGCAGTAGAACGGATTGGAGAAACAATGTTTTTTTAGGCCTAAGAAAACCGCTTTTAAAGCACTGGATTGACTAGAAGTGCTGTTGTTTTCCCCTCCATTTTAATCTAGTGCCCCTTCTAGGTATCTCTACAGATGGTAGCTCGTAGCCAATATGGCGTCATTGTCGCTTCTCTATACGTTAAATGATGGTAGGTCCAGGGCTTTACGAACAGTACCGGCCGGATCTTGAATGAAAAATAGTGTACGTGACTGGGGTGGGCAATATGGCCGTCAAAAACTCTACTCATGCGATTGATTTGTTCGTTGCTTCTTTCTCTCAACCAAGGGCGACACCGACCATACAAATTGCCAACGAACGTGTCGCTTTTTCTTTTTTTGCAAGCCCAGAGAAATAGCTTAACTGTGGTTGAGTGATATCGTTAAAAACTAATTAAAATTACTTTTATAGATAATACAAATTTGCCACACAAATCTACGTAAAAATAAAAATTATTATTTTGATAACCGCCACTTGCTACCAATAGATGTCGCCTCTCTCCGTACAACGATGCTTGCTCCAAGCAAAGGTGCGATTTGCGTGGCCAGTCGTGGCGGCCATTTTGTGTACCCCCTAATATTGTTGTAGATCGGGCCGGATAGTCGGGCCATGGACTGTCACTCTTTCAAATCCTTTTGTCTTGCAGCTAAAGTCAGTGAGTAATCAACAAACAAACAGTTATTGCTTAAGATTACATTTTATTGACTTTTGTCACATTTGGCCATTTTGACTTCCAGTAATTTCATTCAAACTGTTTTTACATTGGCTGTCACAGGGTTGTTACAACTAAATAACACAAGTTGTATGGCTGTCCCAAGGCTCTTGATTGACTGTGGATTGCCTTAGCAGTTCCTTGGTTTCATCATCATAGAAATGTACGACATTACGATTGTCACGAATCATGAGAATCGGCTTTCCGTCTAAAGTGGTTGAGTACAATCCAAGGATAATTTCCGTTAATCCCTCAATTTTCATTGTAGCCCATGCATTCGAAGTGAAATCATACACTTGTAATTCATGTGAGTTGTATGATGGACTGACAAACAATCTTTTTTTCAAGATGGTTGCACTGCACCAATACACTCTTCCCGGGATATTAGTAATTATAGTCCACGCATCAGTTTCATGATCGTAACGTTCAACGCTGGTCTCGCCGGACCAAGAACCGATGACATACAAATAGTTGGAAAAAGATAAGACAGCCGGTCGAAAATGAGCTTTGTTGGTTTGGGCCACTTCCTCACATGTGTTTGTAGCTGGGTTGTAGCGTTGCACAGTCCGTACACTTTCACCGTTGTGATTCTCACCATTGACAACGTAGATGGAACTGAGCAGAACACCCAGGCGAGTATTGCTTACAGGTACTGAAAGTTTTCCTTCAGAAACAACAATATTGAGTGCTGGGTTGTATTTAATCACTTGTGTTGATGGTTTATACGAAGGAGTCACCTGTGTCGGTGGTTTATATGAAGGATTCACTCGTGATGATAGTTTATAAAAGGGAGTCGCATTCGTTGATGGTTGATAAGAAAGATTCACACGTGTTGACACACTTGTGTAATCTCCACCTACAAAATAGACGTGTTCCCCAAACGACGCTGTTGTCATGCCCTGCTCCAAGTTAAACGGAAGTATTTTCGGTGCCCACCACCTATTTTGTCTGATGTCAAACATTCTGCAAACGTGCCGACCACCTACACTGCCACAACAGATGAGTTTGTCCACTATCACGTTTTCAAAGTAGATTCGTGCTGTTGCTTTGGCAGTTAACAGAGTCAAAATGTGTAAATTTCTCAGCACCAATGTTCGTTCACTTATGAGTTGCATCAGACAACGAGTCGTCACGTTTTGAAGGCCAACTGAGGTAAGAATATGCAATAAAGAACCTTCTCGATCTTCTTCAGCTTCTGCCCATTGAAGAAGTACCTCGATGATATCATCGTTGATTGCAACCTTTTGGACAACCTTAAGTATTTGGTCTGGACTCAGGTGTTTAAACTCTTCGGACCCGCTTATGTTCACGAAATGTTTTGCTAAGAAAGCCACCACCTGGTCGGTCAATCCTGAATGATGGCATAAACAGGCTAAATTATATATTTCTAAAAAGTTGTCACAACTGAGGTCGTTACACAGTTTCTTGTAACAGTATTGAAATAAACCATCAATTTGCATCATGTCTGAGGTCTTGAAAAGCTTCATTATTAATTCTGGATCATTCACCTCTTTGACTTTTCCGGTGTATAAGAATGGGAGAATGACTCCCATTTCCTCTTCAGTAACTGATGGGAGTTCCATTCTCCCATTATTAGCACGCCATTCTGGTTTAAGCATTGCTTCGAAATATGGACTATTTGCATGTAGGATCGTTTTGTGAGCATTAAATTCTGTCCCCTCGCAAACAACAATGAAGTCAGTTATATCCCCAGATATTCGTTGATATTCCAAGAATTCCGCAAGATGGCCACCTTGGTATGGACACGATTCACCTGCCATGGCAATAAAAGAAAAACCTGAAACAAAAATAAGAAAAATCGTCAATTTAAAATTCTGGAAACTGCAAAAGAAAAATAAATATTTTTTGAAGAATGTATGACTAACGCTGCATAACTAAGATAAACAAAGTAAATTATTTCGGTCTGTATTCAAAACGGACAACTAAGTTTTAAGGATCCCTTGTAGTGACTTCATTGATTGTTTTTCCTGCAACCAGATGATTTTTCCGTCTCCCAGACTGCTTCTTTCTTTTTCTGTGAAAATTTAAAGCCAATAATTGAGTGTCATACTCTTTAATATCTACAGAACCGTCGTGAACGAATTAATGAAAAAAACGGTGAGAGCAGGATACATGGCTGCAATATACCGGGCAACTATAGGTCACCCTTATAAACTCGAATTCCAAGAACATTCCCATGAATGGGCCCGCCATAATTTTTTTTCCTCGTGTCATATCTCTGTGGAATAGCCTTCCTGAATAAGTAGTTTCGGCGCTTTCAGTAAATGTTTTAAAAATAGATTTGACGCTCACATAGAAGCAACAAATCCAGATCTGGTGTACTTCTTTTTATAACTATGTTAGCACGCAAGCAAGAGGGGATAACACAGGTAGGGGGGAAACCAAAACAGAAAACAAAACAAACTTGAGAAAATAAAACATATTTTGGGGAATAGAATTGGTGAATTGTATTGAAGGATGGGGAATGCAAGAAAGTAATGGTAAATTAAATTGGGTATAAAATGAATTGCCTAAAATGTGATTGGTAGATTTTTGAACATATGAATGTCGAATTTGTATTATAGGGAAACATTCGCATGTATATGATAATATTCTGTAGCCTACACACCAAAGTGTAAAATAGTGTGTAGGCTAGTTATTTTTGTATAGATATTTACAGTTGTGCTTTTGTACAAGTTTTTGTTAACCGGAACCGAAGTTGTGTCTATTTATGTGTTTGTATTTATGTCGTAAAATGCCTATTTAGGCGAGTTGACAAATAAATAAAGTTAAAGTTAAGTATGTAACAAATATTGTTACCTTAATAACGGGTTCTGCGAGTCATCTTTACGCCAATGGAGGAGCGGCCCTAGCGATAAAGGCGCCATGTCAAAGATCTGGGGACGAATTGGGTTACTAGTTCGAATCCGGGTCATGCCGCTCCTACGAAACTTAAGTGCATAAAGGTGTATTATTGTATTATTGTGTGCGCGGCGTATCTCGAGTCCTGCACCTATTTTGTTATTGGCTACGTCTTCCTGGAAGGGGCGGCTTGCCATTGCTATTGTAACTATTTTGGATATCAACAAGGCTCTCTGCTACCAAAAACATACAATCGATTATTTCTGTTCATTCTGGGGCGAACTCAAGATGGGCTGCAGACACTATACGTTATTTCTGGAGTATGATTTTGGCTGTTTGGCTTGTTTTCCTCTTTCCTTTAGTAAGACTCAAAACCAGAAACCTTTTTAAAAGGGGAAACAGAAATTTTACAAATGAATTTCTGAACGTGGATTTGAAGGTGCCTTTTCACCCTTTCAACTCCTAGATGCAGCACCGTACAATCTTCGAGCAATATAAAAAAAAATGGCAGTAAATAAAAAAAAATGGAATTGCAGCAGCGCCGCTATTTTCATAATTAAAACGAGATCACGTGACCCACATCAGCCTATCGGATGATGGAGAATCTGGAACGTGGATGCTGTGTTTAGAATATGGGCAACACTATCGAACCAAATGGTGAACAGGCGCCGTCAAGGGTTGTGTGATAAGAGCGCAGGTATATATTTTTTATTTTTTATTTTGACGAGCCTTGTGTCAGCCAAAGCAATTAATGCTTATATGGCTGAACCGGCTCATTTTTGAACATTACCAGATTTTTTTTTTAGAGAAGAAGAAACTGGTAAAAGAAGGTGCCAGCCCGGGGATTCCATCCAGGAAACCTCCGATCATCGTCGGGGCCGAAAGATTGTCCAGAATTAGCCAGAATACATCCCATAGCCACTGAAAGAGCATGGTAGCCTCTCACGCTACCCTGGCCGGCAGTCCTGGCTGGGGCTTTGCCAAGGTCCCCTTTCCAGGGGTTCGACCAGATCCGCAAACCTCCAGCAACCAGGCTGAGGTCTCTCACCGCTCAGCCACAATGACCGCGCGCACAAGCAAATTGCGTAAAAACGAATGCACGCACACCTAAATGGGCTATAAATCGAGTGTGTATGTCTCTATTTGGAGGTTTGGTGCGCTCCCAGCCGTAGCCATAACACCCAGAAGTTGTGAGGGACAATTCAGCTAGATAAATTCCGATTGGAAGTTCTAGGATCTTTTAAATGCCACAATCGACATGAGCACGGGGATTTACGGGGTTCCTCGCTTTCCGAAACAGCCATGGGTGGCTGAGGTCAGGGTTGAACCCGGGACTTCTGGTAGTTGAGATCAGTTCATTTGGCCCCATGTACCTCTGGCAGGGTGCAATCAGAGCTGTGGGGAGGGGGGGGGGAGGGGAAAGAAGCACTTCGCAGGGGAATAATGGAGTCTCCACCAATCAGAACTTCTGGAAAATACGAAGTATGAAACTTCGGGTGTGCACTCGAATGATTCAGGAAGGGGGCCAAGGTGACAGTGACCCCTTCCAAAGCAAATTAAATTACGTAAAATTGCTGAGAAATGGTGAAAAATCTTCACGCAATAACTGAAAAATGTATACGGAAAATTGAGCAAAGACCCCAGGGATCCCAATCTCTAAGCCCACGTTCTAGAACCACTCTTGTTCCGAGTTCTGCGCGAATGACTTCTATTCACCGAAAACACACAAGTTTGGATAATATAAACTGCTAAAAATGACTCGCCTTTTGTTAAATTCAAGAGCTGAATGGTGTTACAGAAGGGTCGAAATAAATTATTGCGTACCTGTAATCACCGAGCTGTTGTTTCTTCTCCTACACCTGTAGTACGATTGTCCAGACACACGCAGTACGGTCTATTTGTAGTTACGGGATGATTTGGCTTTGACGTGGGTAGATAAGGCTTTGCCGAGTGACTTTTAATTATTGTTTAAAAATACTCCTTAGCGTACGTCAATCATTACTGATAACTGAACAAAAATATTGTTGTTTTGCCCCTTGTGAACTTATCATGTGACACTATACAAAAATGCGAAGCCAAGCGCACTTGCAGTGTATTATCGCCCTCAACGTGCCTTCATATGTGACGATAAACGTGCCTATCCTAAAAAGGTATTCTCATCCTTACATAACAATTGCAGTTTACAGAATCTTATCTCCTCAACTCACATGCCAGGACGAAAAAACCTGGAGAAAAAAAAGCGGTCTTTCTTCTTTATTTATTCGAGAGAAAATGTAATCCAACCCAAACTAAAATTGTTGGAAGGAGCAATCATGTTTCCAAGAAGTGTCCGCCTTGCAAAGTAGTGATATCATTCCACCCAGAAAGGCTGCCACTAAGTTTCCTACCTCAACAACAACCAATCAATCCTGCTGATAGTCAGGAGAAAGGCTCGTGGCAGATTTTTCTTGCTCATATTACACTTATTGTGTAAGTGATCCAAAAGTCAAACATGCATGTCAAAATGGATGTAATTGCCCTTTAAAATCAGTTTGCCTAACTAATATTTTTTTACAAACATTCGGAAATCATTGCTGCTGTTTTATTCCCATATTGATTTCTGTTAGAACAAACCTCAGTTATGTTTAACCTAAACAGAAATACAATTTTTGTGCAACGAAATACAAATATAAACACTAAGAGCTATTCATGATTGGGGTATTGCAACAAATACACAATTAGGGGCCTATAAGTGTTGCGTTTATTTTGAAGTAGGGGAGTGGGGTCCACGATAGACTTGCAATATGCCATTAATGAGCCTTATGGCTAAACTATATATATTTTTTTAAATTTTACTTTTTAATTGTTTCAGGGGAAAAACTGCAGGCGGCGTGTAAAGACGCCAGGGGAGAATGCAAACCTATCTTCAGCTGCGGTGGTGGTGGGGCACGAAACGGCCAGCTCTGCAAGGCATTAGACGGATGCTGCTTTAAGGAAGGATAGGAAACGTAGAGTAAAAACAAAGATGATGTCATAATAGTGATTAGCGGAAAAATAAATGCATCTTAAAAGGAAACGGATTGATTTCTTGAACCACAATCCGACAGAAAACAAAAAAACAAAACAAATATTGTTGACATAGAAATTTACCACGATGTCATGTTCTAGCAGTTGTCTTGGCTTGCTTGGCACGCACTATGATGATGCGGTATTTTGAATACACTCTCATTTTGGCAAGAATTTATAGGGTCTGGGAATAGAATTGGTAACTCTAAAAAGTCCCTATTGAAACACGTTAGATTCGTTCTCATTAGTTCAGTCCGAGTTTTCAGAGGGCGCCACGTGTTCTACCTGGTAATTTTTGCTTATTTTTCAGCCCAAATCTAAAGTAAACTAAATTGCAACTAAGCTGGGCTAAATAATAATTAAATATAAGCTAGTTTCGTTTAGTTTAGTTTAATTTTAGAGCTAAAAACTGAGTAGAAATTCCCACTTAAAACACGTGGCGCCCTCTATAAACTAAGACTGAACTAATGTGAACGTATCTAAGACGTTTCAGTATGGGGTCTCAGCCACAAATTCTTCTCCCCAACCCTACAAATTCTTGATTTTAGCGATACTAGCTGTTACAGAAGTAATTTTATGCAAAAGTGCATGTGTTTCTGTAATAGGTGTTCCTAACCTTTTCTTTTGGAATTGGGGCCCCCATTTTAGTGAGACACAATGTGTATAAAAAATAACGTAACAAAAAAAAAACTGAATGTATTTGGAAGATGAGGTGTTCCTAACCTTTTCTTTTGGAGGTGAGACCCCATTGTAGTTGTATACTAGGTATTTCAAAAATATCAAGGCAGTTTTGTGTGTTGAGGTAGTTTTGAAATATATCTTTGAAAAGATGATAGGTGTGCCTAACCTTTTGGAGGTGAGACCCCCCCCCCCCCCTTTTAGTGATATACCAACTATTTCGAAAATAATTTAGACACTAGACTGTCTGCAGCTATCTGGTTTATAGGTGTTCCTAACCTTTTGAAAGTGATAGTTGCAGTGATATACTATGAATGCATTCATGTTGACATACTGGGCTTAAAGAGGGGAGGAAGTCAGGGAGACAAAAAAGAAAAACAATAAATCAATAAAAAGAAGCATTTGGAAAGCTGTCGAAGCGTTGTTGTTCTGTTTTCCATTGGGTATCACCAAGAATTTATAGGGTTGGGGAGAAGAATTTGTAACTAAAAAGCTCTATTGAAACGTATTACATTCATTCCTATTAGTTCCGTCCGAGTTTTCAGAGGGCGTCACGCGTTCCATGTGGTAATTTTTGCTCATTTGTCAGCCCAAACCTAAAATAAACTAAATTACAACTAAGCTAAACTAAATATTATAATAATTAAATAGAAGCTGGTTTCGTTTAATTTAGTTAAATTTTTGGCTGAAAACTGAGTAGAAATTCCCACATAGAACTAACGGCACCATCTATAAACTTATACGGGTGAATCTAAGACGTTTCAGAATGGTCTCAGTCACAATTTTTTTTTTATGAATTCTAGGTAAATCACTAAACTAAACAAAATCAAAAAAAAATTCAAATAAAGAGTTTGCAGTGATGCGAACGCTTTCTTGACTTGAAAAAAAATTTCGTTATCAGGTTCTTTAAAAAAAAAAAGAAAAAGTACCCTGAATATGGGTTTGCTCTGACTATGATTTTTTTGGACAAAAATCCTTTTCGTCATTCAGCACTGTCTCCGTTTATCAATACCGAGAACTGCACTAAACCCAGTTTAATTTATACCACCAACATACTTTTATCAAATAAAGAAAAAACAAAACTTTGCGTTTGGCATTGGAAGATGCATGTTCAAATGTGGCACTTGTTTCGTTGGTTCAACCGTACTGCCATAGGCAGTTGGGCATAATCAAGCAGGAACAAACTATTACTGATGGATATTGCTGCTTTCCATCCAGCCATACACCATACTTTCCAAGTGCATTGTTCGGTGCATGTTTATTGTTTGTATGATTAACTGTACAAGAAACAAATTAGAGCTGGTACCCCTATGGAACTCGCAGCTGTGAAGGCACAAAATAAAACCGGATTAAAGCTCACTTGAACGAAAGTGGTGTATGGGTGTATTTAAGTTGTGTTTTATACAGGCGTTTTGTTTCTTGGTGTTTGTTTTGTTGTTTTGTGTTTATGTTTTAATTGTCTCGTTTGAGTGGCAATGTGTTTTTTTTTGTTTTTGCGTGTGCATTTGTAATGCGTGAAACTTGCAGGTTGTGTTTTGTTAAGAGTGCTTGTTTTGTAAATTTCAGGGAACAAGGATTGTTTTTATTGCTTGATAATATCAGAAAGTGAACACAATTTGTGTTTGATTGGGGCCATGCCAGTAAGTGTGTGTGCGTGTGTTTAATTTGTGTTTTATACAGGCGTTTTGTTCCTTGTTGTGGGTTTTGTCTGCGTGTGTTTACGTTTACTTTTCGTTTTCTTTTTTCTTTTTTATTCTTTCCAATAGATAGCTTTTTAGTGTTGACGTTTTCGAAATAATAAATGCAGAAACTAATAATGTTTATGTTTGTTTTCTGTTTTCGAATTATACCAACGCCATGACTGTTTGCTGTGACGTGCATATCACGTGACTGGGCTAGTCCAATCAAACGGCCAAACAGCCGTTGTTCTCGTTCGTCATTGGTTAACTCATGGTGACGTCACGGCAAACATCCATTGCGCATGGATTAGACATCCCAGTGAATTTTCACGATTGGTTTAGTGGGTTTGTTTGATATGACTGGGGGAGGAAAATAGAGTAACGGGGTGTTACAGCTATTGCTTTGAAGGGAAGGCGATTGATGGCTAAAAGTGGGGGAGTGTAGTGAAAGAACGAAGTTTTATAGAAACAACAGGGCAAGTCGTCCAGTTTGGTTCGGTTATTTAAGTTTTATTTGAATTTGGCAAAATAGCTTTGCGTTTTGATATCACTTCTTGCAACGGCCAAAGTATTTGGTAACTTGGCGGAGTTCTTTACCACTTGTGGTTTTAGGTTTGATATCACCACCCATTATTTGTGAACTGTTTAAACTTGAGTTTTGCTTATTTAATTAATTTCTTGGCGCTAGAGCGACATAAAGGAAATACTAGTAGCGCCCGACGGAGTTTATCTCTCGTCCTGGCCAATGTGGCCAGTTGTGGAACGACTGGCTGTGACGCTTGCCAAGGTTATTCTACATGAAAATTACGCCTTGGCTTTTTCTGCCTCTGTACGTAATGCGTTCATTTTGTAATAATAAACTGACCTCATCGTTTTTCTGTTGTCGTTGCTGCTGTTCTAATAAATATCGTCTTTTTCGTTTTAAACGATCTTGCTGTAATTTCGTTGGCATTGGACACGGCAGCGACGTGTTATTATTTTTAAAATTGTTCTTAAAGGTAATATCATAGGAGAAGAAAGTGGTGGGGATGGAAAAGAAACTTAACGCGCACGCGTCGGTATCCTTTCCGATCAAAGGAGGACGCGGCGGAAGTAGATTCATAGCAATGCACCTGCGCTGTAGTGTGTTCATTAATAGCAACTGGGTGCTCCACTTTCTTCTATGTCTGTACATGTATAGACTGTGGATGTGAATGGACGATTGTGAGCGCAGCGCATTAAAGGGATATACCTCCCAGCGCCATTTTTCTCGATCCTCCACATCAAGTACGGCCAAAATGTGGCGTCTAGGAGATTTTCTGTTGAATAATACTAACTTTATTTACGTTCGTCCCGAACTTAAATGATGCATCGCGTGCCTACAATGACCTTGGAAGTTTTACCTGTGTCTGCACAGTATTAATTTTAATCGTTTGCTAGCAATTACTATGAGATCAAAAATCTAGAGGCTAATGAAGTAAAAATTAAAATTAATTATTCCAATAGATCGCCGAAGCAAAATTATAAGACGCTATTCTAGAAAATTATAAATTGTGATTTTAAAATACGAGAAGCATTCCGGTTTGTGACGACACAATCGTTGACTTGATTCTGTCTCGTGTACTATTCACAAAGCCAACCGAGACAGCAGCTATGCGAGGAATGCAGCTACCACTCCAGCAGACCTTGGCACTGTAATTGCTCGGATGACGATCTGCGCCGTGCGCGTAGCTGTAATTTGGCACGCGGAATGTTGCTTCGGCGAGCTATTGGAATAATTATTTTAATTTTTACCGCTTTAGTCTGTTAGATTTCAGATCTCATGGTAATTATTAGAAAATTAGTAGATGTACACACAGAGAAGAAACGTCATGATTATTGTACGCGCACAGTGCATCATATAATTACAGTTCGTTCCTAAATATAGATAACAATATTCAACAGAAAATCTCCTAGACGCCACATTTTAAAACGGTTTTTTAGCAAGGGAAAGACTAACGGTAAGTAAATAGACCTTTGGGGCCCTACGTGAAGTGATGGATCGAGAAAAATGGCGCTGGGAGGTATATCCCTTTAACGTAGAGAAAAATGGTTAGCAGAACGGTCCACGAAATCAGCGTTTTTGATCAACAATTATCTCAATATTAGACCATTCCCATCTCTGCAAACAAGCGTTTATTTTCATTAGGGAACGCTCGGGACTCCATCCTCCTACTTTTTGGAAGTTTTCGTCGCATTATTATTTACGCCGAGATGCCTGAAATCACTAGTTGGGTCTCTCAGTTAAAAAGACACGTTGCTATAGCGATCCCCTCCTTTGGCCTATAACATTGGCAATACTACAATGGTGTGCGAAATCGTGCGAACTTGGCGACGATACACTAGCGTGTGTCTGGGTCATCAACACAATGTTATTGATGCACCTTTTTCTGTATGAATGGTGGACACATCCTGTAACTTTTAGTTTTTCTTTATCCCTGCACCTTCCCCTAACATTTTCCACAATTTGAAAGGTTTCGGCCGTCAGGGCCGACTCAAAAGGGCACACGAGCAACGCAGCCGCGTATGCCCCCCCCCCCCCGGTTTAAAGCGCGCACCCCCCCCCCCCCCTCCCCCGGGGAGCGGAGCACTCATCTTACTATAACGAGAAGGCAAATTATTGATTGAAAAATCCTCTATATTGCGTCACAGTAAAAAGAAAAACTGAGTGGAATCTGCGCTAGTGCTTTGATACTTTCGGGAATGATAGGGGTCGATTCGTCGAAGAGTTGCGCGACCTGAAACTGAAACTAACTCGGCACCTGTGGCTGGCATTTTTGTCGGCAGATGGCAGTCTGATAGAAAATGAGAGAAACGGTGAATGGAAACTCCTTTCTTGCCTTCCCCACTCGCTTTTTCTCTGCCTTTTTTCTTTTTTTTTCTTCTTTACCTTTTTTTTTTCCTTGGGAAGTATGTATGTTTGTTTGATTCTTTAACCTACATGTGGTTTTTTTTTTTTTTTTTTTTTTTTTTTGTTTTATTTACTTCCGATTTTTTTTGCTATTTTTTCCCCCGTTTTTGTGGCAGCAATTTGTCACTTTTACAACTTTGTTTTACTGTTTTTGTGATTCACATACTTTTCGGTAATGAAAAAGTGACATAGATATTGGATTGGATCTTTTGAAATATGATTTTCAAGGATTCGAATCGAACACGAATGAAAAGATCGAATAAAAAAATACTTTTCATGCTACTTTTGACCCTGGGGGGGTTACTGAATCTGCGTAGGGCCCTAATTGTCGTGAGCCGGCCCTGCATTGGGATTCATCGTCAACATGATAAAATATGCCTTTAGTTGCTTACAGTTAACAGACACATTCTGCCCCCTTATCATCAAAAATCAATCTTTTAACAATCGGGTGTCTACAATCGGATCACCTACTATGGATAACATGGCGGCGATACAGTTTCTAGATTGCAAGAAAATTGACAGTTAAAGCATTGACAGACTATTAGAATTTTTTCTTGCACAAATAAGGGTATTTCAAACATGAAAGTGTTGCATCACGTTTGTGACACCCCCCCCCCCTCCCCGGCGCGTGACATACTTTTTGAATGGTCCCTTATCACAACATCGTTGTCATTGTCAGATTAAACCGCACCTTTGTGAATCTGAAAAGGCTTTGTAGATACAGTAGGCACTGGTACGAGATATGTAGTATTGTGCACGGTCAAACAAGACGTACAGTCACACTTAACTCGCTAAATTATTCTTATATTCCAGCTCAAAAGCGTCCATCCTCAGTTCCCCCTTGGCGTTTGCTAAGCCCTGGGCGAACTAAAGTTTTCCGATTTTGTTTTTTATCTTTTTGTTTGAACACGTTCAAGGCCGATGTTCGTCACGTCTGTTAAATACGTAGTTTCACCGGATTTATGACCTTCACAGTTCACTCAAACGACCGGGTAAAACCACATGTACTACCAACGTAACACGCCCACAGACTTCCTCGCTCTTTTCATAAATTGCAGACCCAGCTATAGTGCCACGTTCATTTCTCTTCCGACATGCAGAATCTGTGGACCGTTCTCGTCGTAGTTCTCGTGGCAGCTCTCGTGTCCGACGCTGCAACCCCAGCGGGTAATGGACTTTTGTGTTTCTATAACTCTTAAACTAAATTAGTATTTGTATTTTGTATTTAAAGCACACCAAGGGGCCAAGGATGCAGTGTCTACATTTAAAGTAAATTAACGTTAAATAGTTCGCCAAACCTTGGCCTGTTAAGTTGTGTTTTTAATTTATTTGTGCCACTTACTGCTGATTATAGTTGCTTATTAAGAGGATTCGCACAAGGTGCTTGAAGTCCTTGAAAGTGCTTGAATTTGTTAAGAAAAAAATTCAAGGTCTTGAATTCCTTGAAATGGTTCGCTACGTCCGTGAAAGTCTTGGAATTTAGTTACTGTTTGCCGTATTTTAAGATAATGCTCTACCTTTGAGCAAGATAGGGACAATTTGCCGTTTGCTTTTGATTTTGAGTAACAAATGGCAAATTTATCGTAAAATGTTGTTGAACTTATCATAGTTCCACCACGCCAGACAACTTGCCATTTATTTGAATAACAAATGGCAAATTTATCAGGAAATATTGTTTTGAGCTCACCTTAGTTCCACTGCACGTATTTCGTCATTTGTTTACTATTCTGGGAAAAAAGCTGCGAAAAAATTGCCTTGCCTGGTAAAATTCGAGCCAAGGCACTTGGACCTAATCTATAACAACAGCAACAATACAGACAAAAAAAAAACAACAATTTTTTCACTCGGCCTTATTTTATCAAGGCCTTTTTTTCGCAGATTTTTCCATCAGTCTTTTTCCGCTGTGCTTTTTTCCCATCACATGCACTAATGAAATATGAACAATTTAGTGTTTGGTAAGCTGTTGTTCTCAAGTTGTTTGATTAAGAAAGGTCCTTGGAAAAAAAAAACTTTATTAGTTTTGGAAAAGTCTTTGAACAACTATATTGGTTTTGAAAAACGTCCTTGAAAGTGCTTGGATTTTGTGTGTGTGAGATTTTGTGCGTACTGTGTATCGGTCTTAAGCATTCACAGGAGCTACCTAAAGGAGGGCTCGTAGCGCTCGATGGAGTGTCCAAAATAATATTCCATTTCTCGCGTTGGGTCGCGATCCCAAGCGTCCCAATGTAAAACGACTGGCCATGGCTATTTTCTGGATCACCGTAACCAGCTGCACAAAAACGGCTAAAAAGGGTTTAAAGGGACACCCGGCCTGCCTTATAACATTCCGCGTGCCAAATTACAGCTACGCGCAGATAATCATCCGAGCAATTACAGTGCCAAGGTCGGCTGGGGTGGTAGCTGCGTTCCTCGCATAGCAGCTGTCTCGGTAAGCTTTGTGAATAGTACACGAGACAGAATCAAGTCAACGATTGTGTCGTCACAAACCGGAATGATTCTCGTATTTTAAAATCACAATTTATAATTTTCTAGGCTAGTGTCTTATAATTTTGCTTCGATCTATTGGAATAATTAATTTTAATTTTTACCACATTAGTCTGTTAGATTTTAGATCTCATGGTACTTATTAGAAAATTAGTAGATGTACACACAGAGAAGAAACGTCATGATTATTGTACGCGTGCAATGCATCATTTAGTGACGGATCGTTACTAAATAAAGTTCCATTATATTCAACAGAAAATCTCCTAGACGCCACATTTTAGAAAGGATTTTTAGCAAGAGAAAGACTAACGGTAAGGAAATAGACCTTTGGGGCCGTACTTGATGTGGAGGATCGAGAAAAATGGCGCTGGGAGGTATATCCCTTTAAAGTGGCACTATCACCGATTGAAATGCGAAGGAAAATACCCTGGCGCCATCTAGCGGCAGTGGGGATGCATCAAATTTTCACTCAATAATTATAGAGGTCGTGGCTTGTTGGTTTCGTTAGAAAAAATGCCGTTGTGCATTCCTTTGCTTTCGGTGCAAGCAAGTGCTAGATAGTTCTACGCAGCGCTAGACGTTGCCGTATTCTGCCTACTTTCAACCGGTGATAGTGCCGCTTTAAATCGTATGACGAAGGTGAAATTCTCATTTTTATGTAACTGCAGATATTTTTGTGCAACGTACAGAAACTTTCGAGAAAATTCTAAAACATTTTCCCCCATCTTGCAACGCTGACTAACGAGACGAAAATATATTTTTGTTAAATGGACCATGCAGATCCGAAGCGTCACGACATTTCCCAATCGTCTGCCGGATCACGTTTTCGGCTGGACAAGTTTTGGAGGGACAGGTTTTTGGGTACGGTTTCTCATATTATATGTTTGGCCGCAACGAGCGCGGTAGCGCGAACGAGGCACGTAATTTGGGCGGGGCGCGGGTGGGGGGAGGGGAATGATTAATTTTCTATCATTTTCAGCTGAGATCCGTAAAAACGCTTGGGTTTCGGAGTGTCCGTGTAAAAAAAGTTATGTGCTAACCGGACAGACGCAGTTGATCAAAACTCGGCAGGAAAACCTTTCAGGCTCGCATGTCGTCGCATTACACACACGTGTTACGGAGCTGCTTCAAAAGGGTTGACGACAGACGCATTTTGTTCGTTTGGATGTGTGGTATTTTAAAACTGTGTGCTGGAAAGTGGTACGATAATTGCCACATCAGGCGTAATGCTTCCTACGGCCATGAATTACAAGAGGCTAGTCGAAGCGTTGTACCATGGAGCTGGTAGTGTGATAGTATATAAGTCCATGGTTGTACTGAAGCCACACACCTAAACGAAAAACACAATCAAAAAACAAGGGATAGTCGACGTTTGCAATATGCGCAAAAATGATCAACAAACTTTTTTTTTTAAGTAGCCTATTTCAACAAATCGTATTTGTATACTTATGAGAGATTGTCGTTGGGAAAGCGTTTTGGTTGATACTGAGAACACGGACTGTATTAAACCTAGTTGCCCTTAGTACGACTTTCATACTGGCATGACGAGACTCCAAAAAAGTTATACCGCTACAAAAAGTTATTTTTCCTAAGATCAAAAAATTAATTTACTTAATATTGAAAATTATATTTCGTAGAGAAGAATATTTCGTACAGAGAAAAGTTACATTTTCCAAAGAGAACATTTTATTTCCTAATCCTGAAGAAGGACATACTAGGTAAAAATATGTTTACTAAGAAGAAAACCTATACGTACGTACTAAAAATGTATTTAAGCCCCTACGTAGTGTTCTGCTAGAAAATGAACGTTTGCATTGCAATGATGTGTACAGTAGTGAAACATTATTTTAAAATTTGAAATTTGCCATAATCTTTCGATGTTGATCAGTTGATTCCCCCTCCCGTCTCCCTTGGGGAATTGTGGGCATTTATTACAGCATGTTGGGGCACAATTACCCAAATCCGGCTCGGATTTTGCGGTTGTTATGTTCAGGGCCAGTGACAGGAATCCCCGGCCTGGTACAAACTTTGTGTTGGGGGAAGTCCCTTTTTGGGCTAGCGGGGCTAGGGAACAGCCATAATCTCTCCCAAGCGGGGTCGGGATAAATCCCAGAAACCAACGCATTTTCCGTGTTCCGATTCATTTGATAGGTTTTGCAGAGTTTTACAAGAAATAAAACTTACTAGTAAATCCCCTTGGATGGGGAGGGAGGGGGGGCAGTGCAAATTGTTTCTCTTGTCCTCCACTGTCGCCGGTCCAGGTTGTATTTTCTTAAATTCTCGGGTCGAATGTTTGAAGAATATACTTAAAGTAACTAGCCCTCTTGCCCTACAAAGGTTAGGATGCATACGACCAAGGCAGATTGGGATTAAAGCTCCGTGCCTCGCTTCAGGCCAGCACCTCTATCTCTATCGGCCCTGCAGTTAGTGACTGAACCAGCAAGGAAGGGATGAACTAGACTATAGTCTCAACGACTTGCAACATAGTTGCAACATTTTCCTGTGGTGATGTCAGCACTGCTATATTATTCGTTCGTTCTTTCCCTCTTCCTGAGCTAGTGGTGAATGAGATCTACGTACTATTTTCTTGTTTCAATCAAAGTGAAATCAAGAAAAGTTTTACAGCATATTTGCGTAACGATCTCATTGTATTCTCGCAGCTAAGCTCTACAAACTGTGCGTTTCTTTTCCTGGAAGAGCTTTAACAAAACTCGTATGGTGTGCAATTAACGTCAAACTGCGTCTGCAGAAACGAGATCGACGTAATGTTCAGAGCGTCATATTGACGTTGACTTTCCTCCATAACCATGTTTCGCTAAAGCGCTCCTCGGTAAAGAAGCGTGCGGATGTCATCTGAAATTTCAAAATGGCGATGCTGTTGGCTTTGTCAGCTCAGAGCGAAAACACACCACGCCGTAGCCCTACAGAGTTTAGAAGAAAGTGCGAAAATTGTTTCGTCAGGTGGAAGTTGTCACGGATTAAACGACTGTAAACATTTACCCAAACGCAGTCGCACGTTGTTTCCATAGCAACGACACCTTCGCCATCGCAACTGAATTAAATAATAATACAACAATACAATAATAATGTATTTCACCACTTTGAGTGGGCGCCTTAAGAAGGGTAGACGATTTTCAGCGCGTAATTGTTTTCAAAATCCCCGTTCCGTGGGCTGGTTTACGGTGAGTGGACTTAAGGGCGTATCAGACCTGATCAGACACGGACCACGCGTACCAAGTAGAAATGTAGAAATTCTAGCTGTGAGAAAGTAAAGAGACTGTCACGCAAATACACCCTTATTATTGTTATTGGTTTTTAAACATTTTTTTTTATTTTTTGCAACAGCCAAAGCTGGAGAATGTCCCGAAAATAAAGAAGATGAAGGCGGGATCTGTGGGGGCAGCACTTGCAAAAACGATCGGGAATGTCCGGGAAGAGAAAAATGTTGCCCGAACCCATGCGGCGCAACGTTTTGCGGATCTCCCAAAGGTAATTAGCGTACGGTACTGTTCAAAACAAGATCGGATATCTTCTTGATTCGCATTCTGGCTGCAACGTTACAGATTCACTGAATTCACTCTTACCAATGTTGTCAATATAAAATAAGAGATGAGGGGCATCAATTTTATTCCCCCAAAATCGTAGTGGTGACGAAAGCCAAAAGCCAATCGTTGTGTCAAACCTGAATCTCCGGAGCAGAACGATGACATCCGGGGCGTCTCTGTGCCATCCAGATGGAATTGACAGGGGCCATTAGTCCTGGATGTGCACAGCAGCCTCGGATGTGCCATTTTGATGTTGTGTTAAATTTCGGTCACACTTGGGTTAATTAAGACCAGTTCACCATGAAGTCGACAACGAAACACTTTATTTTCGTAAAGTAGCAATATTTCATGAAGGGAAAACTGCTGTTCTGTTGTCAAATATTCATGGATTTATTTATTTGGGAGAGATAACCACAATGGGTATTCTGCCCCACAAACGAAACAAAATAAAACAACAAATACTAATTAAATCACAGTTCAGCATAACAGTTTTACTTCTCTTCATCCGTTCTACTAACTAATTGGTGAACGCCCAACTGCTGAAAAAATACCACTGCACACAAGCCTCATGCCCAAAAACAAAACTTGTTAAGGATTCCCGCCAAGCTTTTTGGCCGTGTGAAGTAGTGATATCAAACGCCAAGCTAATCCCACCGCGATGATAATAATAATTAGTTCTTTTCAATTGCAAGCAATTCTCGAAGCTTACAGAAAGCTTGTATAAGATTTTACATCATCTTAGTCAGGTGTAATTAATAATAACAATAAATTATACATACACATTATACATACACTAAATATCACACAAAATATAAATTACTTTACGTTTGTAATTGATTCATAAATTTTCGACGCTTCTCACTGAACTTGGAATATGTGTCTAACTGGTGTATCATGAGGTATTTTTTTAAATTTATCCTTAGTTCTTTCATATTTATGATATATGTTAACCTATTTTCTGACAGTTCATTAAATAATTGTGGTATATAATACTTTTGTCTTCTTTTTCCATATGCATTATTCCACATTGGTATCTCATATCTCCTTTTTCCTACTCTTATTTTATCTAAATTTTTTGTGGTTATTTGAATGCATTTCTAAAATAATTTTTTTTATTATTATATATTTTTAAATTTCCTTTATTTTTAGTATTTCACATTCTTTGTATAGTTCAATGGTTTTTTTAATATTTTTATCTTTTTTTCCCCAATAGTTCGAAAGTTGAATGAAATATATGAAAATAGCTTACTGCGCAATTTTCACTTATTTTATTTAACGTTTGAACTCTTAGTCGGTGGGCTTAGCTTGTTGTTTGATATCACGACTTCACACGGCCGAAAGGCGTGGTGCGAATCCTTAACAAGTTTTATGAACTTCCTTCCGGTTTAGGCCAAGGATTAAAGGCACATAAATCCCTCCGTTCTGGTCGCTTTACTCTGCGTCACCTACGCTAAAATATAGTTCAAACGACCGCAGCGTGCATTGCTCTAAGACACTAGTCATACTCATTTCGGGGCCGCTGCAACGTGACACATCGTACGACCAAGTCGCAAACTTGAGCGAAGGATTATTATCCTTCCTCCAGGGCCGCGGCTTGCCAGCGATGTGGCGGGAGTTATATACCGCTCGGACCGAGCCGTTTAAAACAAGCCTAATAACATTCACGCGCCACTACTGACATCTGCATCGTACCCTTAGACCAGCAAATGAAAGGTAAATCAGTTTATATACAACTATTTCCGGTAATGTATCGAGTGAAACTGTTAAAATATACCGGAGGGAGTTATGTGCCTTTAAACGATAGAAGCGGTCACTTTCACACCGGAAGAAGCGAAAGCAGCAATGTCAGCCAATCAGAGAACTGCAAGGAAGCGCGTCTATAAAATGAGACTGTTGGCCTGCTCGAGAAACGGAAACTCATAAAAAAAAACTAGTTTCCGTTTATTATAATTTGCTTTTTTCTCGTAGCTTTTTTTTTTTATGAGTTTGTTGTTTTTTGTGTGACAACAATGGCTAACAACTAGAGAGCTTTTATTTATTAAAACTCCGTCGTGTGCACATCCATTAGTCACGTCTTCTTTCTTATAAAACGGAAACGGAAACTCCACTGTGGAAACGGAACCTCCATGTTGCGGAAACGGAAACTCGATAAACGGAAATGAGTAATACGACGTCAAACGACGGTGCAAATACAGTGTATTCTCCGAGAACAAACCGTCCACAACTCGTAGTGGACCACCTTCTCTCTAGTCGTTCAATTTTTGGCCTAGATAAGACGACCAAGGTCGAAGGAGCAAAAGCTTTTATATGAATTTCGTAACAATATACATTGATTCCATTACCAAATGCCCGTGGCCGACCTTTCACAATGAGGTTTTCAGAAACAACTCTAAATTCGTCTGTACTTTGATTTTCACTAGTACTAGCTGCTGCTAAGATATTTTAAATCCAACCTAATGGAACCCAACTTAACCCTAACCCAGTTAGCTTATTTCTTTAGGGACTAACTTCATGCCGGTGGAGGCAGCACTTGATGGACGAGCATCTAAAACCCACGCCAAATTTAGTTTTTAAGTAAATCTGCATTATCGAACGGCTCCACTTAATCGTGTGTCATCATTTCGACACGAGACTGCCAAGCCTGTCCCCAGGCATGGTTTTACAGCAATTTATGTTAATTTATGTCGCCATTGCCTATGGCCGAGAACAATCGGTCGAATGGAGTCGTGGTCACGGTTGTGACCTTCATAACGTGAGTTATCTTTATGCCAGTGGAGGATGTGGCCATAGCGATTAAGGCGCTATGCAAGTGAGCTGAGTCAAATAAATAGAGATGCAAACCTATTTATGTTGCCTTTTGGACTTGTATGTCAGACTGCCTGAGTGGTGAATCAAACCCACGACCTTTGAAACCAAAGACCAAGGTTCTGCCGCTGAGCCATACTGACACGGCCAAAAGGAAACGTCCACAGACAGCATTGAACACGTGCATATATACATATAAACATACAGCACATTTTATGAATTGTGTGAACTGATGAATTGTGTGATTGTGTATGTTTATATGTATATATGCACGTGTTAAATGCTGCCTGTGGACGTTTCCTTTTGGCCGTGTCAGTATGGCTCAGCGGCAGGACCACGGTCTTTGATTTCAAAGATCGTAGGTTCGATTCCCTGCTCAGGCAGTCTGACATATAAGTCCAAAAGGCAACGTAAATAGGTTTGCATCTGTATTTATTTTCAGATTAAAGTCAAGTAAAACGTCAGTTTTCATTACGTTATGCCATACCGCCACTAAAAAACGGCCTAACTTAAAACATGAATCTGACTAAACGTCAAACAAATATTGGATAACCATAGAAAATCTTCCCTGACCCCCACCCTAAAAGAACGCTTTAATCCAATTTTTTTTTAGTTATTGGTCGTTTTCTCGTTAAAGCTACACTGCCAGCTGCTAAAAAAATTGAGATAGGATCTGTAGTTTTTTTTGTCGCTTGTGAATTTATTAAGGGCAGACAAGACTGCCTCTGTGTAAATTATAGCGAAAATTTCACTATATGTAGACATACAGTTTATTCATCCACGTTGCATCCCGAACCCCGTAGGTCTTATGTGGGTTGCATTGGATTTACATTACGTTGTATTATATTACGCGAATGCGATTGTCGGTAAACATTTGCCCAACAGTGAAATAAAAAAAAAGCATAATAATAACCTATTGATTCCTTGCAGCACTATTTTTCCAATACCTGTATTATCATTTTATTAGTCGGTTTTAAAAAAAAATTATTTCTAATAACCAGTTTTGAATAACCAGTTACTCTTAAGTTTTATTTCAAATACTGGCAAACTTGCCGAGAAATTGTCAAGGTAAGCTAAAAGTGTTGTATTGTTTACTTCTAGCTTTATTTTTAAAAATAAATAAATAAAAAATTTAGCCGTATATTCCCGATTTTTAGCTCCTTTCTACCAAAAGTTCCTTATTTTTCCTTATTTCCTTATTTTTTTTCTGAAACCCCCTCATCACTCATCACATAAAACCCCATCATCAGCTCATCAATCATCACAAATGTTGTCATCACTGAAACGTTCCTTTCCAAAAACATTAACGGATGAATTTAAACTGTTGTTTCAGGTGCGAAAGAATGTCCCATGTTTAAGTGTGGCGCTGGTCCAAATATTACATGTGCCTTGAAGCAGTTAGCTGATGAAGAATGTCCCGGATGCTTCTGCGAAACACCCGATCAAGAAGCAAAGGGTAAGGCCAGCTTGTGTGGTTAGGGAATTATTGGACGACTGAGGGCCCCCGCGCACTGGGACGGCCAGGTTGTGCGGCCTGTGGTCGTCGTAGTCAAAAAAACACTGCGACGTGCCGCGCGGCCACGTCCGTTTTTTATTGATAATTCTTCTCGGTGGTTCAGACCTTGATCTGCATAACGTTAAATGGTCATTCGGGGTCATTTCTGGCACCATCATTGGCTGCGTCATGGCTGACTTCCTACAGGAATGTTCAATGTTGTCACCCTGTGAATTATTCAGGGTGATTCAGACCTTTATCTGGTTAACCTAAAAGGGGACTGGAGGGTAATTTCTGGCACCATCAGTGGCTGTGCTGTGGCTGACTTCCTACTGGAATGTTCAATGATGCCACCCTGTGAATTATTC
>JAHWFP010002536.1:7858-32169 GCA_023313725.1 Lithobius niger | reverse complement strand
AAGAATGTTTTCATAAAAAGGAGGAAAATAAGAATGTTTTCATAAAAAGGAGGAAAATAAGAATGCTTCCAGATAAAGTAGGAAAACGTGGAATGTTTCCAGAAAAAGCAGTAAAATAAAATGTTTTCAGAAAAAGTAGGAAAGTAAGGAACGTTTCAAGAAGAAGTAGGAAAACAAGAATGTTTCCAGAAAAAGTAGGAAAATAAGAATATTTCCAGAAAAAGTAGGAAAACAAGAATATTTCTAGAAAAAGTAGCAAACTAAGAATGTTTTCCGAAAAGTCGGAAAATAATAATGTTCCCAGAAAAAGTAGTACATACGGAGTGTTTTCCAAAAACCGTAGGAAAATAAGAATGTTTCCGGAAAAGTAGGAAAGTCAGGAATGTTTCCAGGAAAAGAAGTAAAATCAGGAAAAACTAGGAACTCCAGCTACTGCTGAATAGTCGCCAATTTCTGCATCCTTCTGTTTTACAATCCATCACGATGGGACTATTAATTCACATAATAATAATAACCTTAAACCTAAAATACAGGAATAACAAAAACCATTTTTTCCCCTTAAATTTCACTCAGAAGTTCAGTCAAGTGTAGGTCAGCAAATTGCCATTTTCTCAATTCTTTTTAAATTGCTCCAATTTTTCTAAAGTCCCAAACTTTCACTGGAACTTATTCAAAGATATTTGGGAACATAAAATGTGTGTTTTTCTATGCCGTATTTGTTTGTTATTGGAAGCAGTAACAGGGTAGGTAGTGCTTTTCGTTTTGTTTCGAGTAAATTTCGACATTGGATGAACGATTTCAATTCAGTGAAATTTTCTATTAGTATCTTAGTACTTGTATAACACAAGTTAAGTAACTTTGTTGAAACGTAGTTTCTTTTTTAACTATAAACCGCCGTGATTAGTAATCACAAGGAGCAATACCTTCACAGGTATTCCGCCACGTCGACATTTTCGCTGAAATGTCTCAACATATTTCAAATTTATTTTGCTGTTTGCGTGTTTACGTTACCTGAGCAGGATGGACGGTAAAATTACTAGCCGACAGGCTTAATTTTGGTCTCAGACCAACAATAGGTTGTCAACAGAGCCCAATTGGGGAAGGGGATGATGTGTTTGGGGGAGGGGATAAGACCCGGGCAGCTTCTGCTGTAACGGGGCTCCCAAACACAGTCCGGGCCCTCCAAAACAGTACAGTCAGCGTAATGAAAAAGACAGAAATACCACAGTAAGGTGGAACGCTGCGTGAAAAAAAAGTCCTCAAAAGTTCATTGAAAGGAGGCCGCGCCCTGGTTGTTAGGGAAGAAAGATTTTTTTTTTTTTTTTTTACAAAAGAGACCAAATTCTCGGTTTTTCTGTTGAGGCAGTTAGAAGTAAATTAGAAGATTACTGCTTTTGCCCACACGCTATACTTTCTAACCAACAAAATCGAGGTTTTTTTTTTTCTAGCTGTAAAGTGTTTATCGCTCTCATTTTTGGCTCAGTGGCATAAAATAGGAACTTAAAAAAAGTATTCTACCAAGGACCAAAACAGAGAAAAGTACAAGTTAATTCCCTGACTTTACCTATAACTTAGAACTAAAAAGGTAGTTTTCACAGAAGTTCCCTGACTTACAGGTAGGTGGGAGCTCTTTATTAAAAAAAAACCGATATTTCGACCCAAATTGGATTGTGGGTCGTTCTCAGTGCATCTTTAATATTCTGTACAGCGAAAAGCTGGGAAGTCTATAGCAACGTCATTGTCCGTCCGTCGTCTTTATCAACAGTAGTCAAGGGAACTTTAAAATCCACGGTAAATTAAAACATCGTTGCTTCCTGATAATAATGTAATAGGCAGTTTCGACGTAACTCGTGAAATAATAACATTTGGTCGTCGCATTTAACATGCCTGCGTCTAATAGTTCAAAGATTCCCTGTAAAGTCTCGACACCGTGTTGCACGAATGAATAGGCAGGCCTACTCTCGGACCCAATTTCTCCTTTAGCTGCTACACGAGATTAAAATTAGGCCTAAAAGCTGAAAATTAAGCCTAAAATCGGGAAACTTAGGCCTATAAGTTTCCACATCTTAACCCTGCAATTGCGATGGTCACCACCTTTAGATTATATATAATGGAGATCGCTGTTGCAGTGCGTGATAGAGGTGTGCGCCGCAACAGCAGCGGCAGAAGTTCGGTTGCGACCAGGTAGCCGCACTCCCCGCTCGTCTGACATTACACTTATCGCATTATTCCATTTTGGCAACGAACCTCCTATTCAGATTCCAAGGATTCCAAAGGAAAGCAACAGCCAAAACCACGCGATACCAGTCCCGAACATTGACGACCTTCCTTTCGACGTTGGTGTATAGCCACGTCTTGTGTTTTCCTCAATCGAATGCGGCAAAGGCTGACAATGCGCCTTTCCAGCTCAGCTGGCTTTCGAACGCGCCAGCCGAAGGACGGGACCGTTCGCTCGTTAGAAGAAGGGCCCGTCAAAGTCGGAGCAAACCTGTCACAGCCATCTTGGCCAACCACTTGCAACGCACTTACGACGCCAAGACAGTCTTCGAGAGACAAGAGCATCGGACAGCCGACGTACTGACAGCCCAACGGCGCCGCCGCATACAATCAGTGGCTAAAGGCGGGCAAAAAACAGTTGACACGCGTTAGGTTTCCAATATGGCCGAAAACGATTCTCTTCCAGGAACAAAAATAAAAACGAAATCTCTTGTTCGCCGCTCATAGGAAGCTAACGTTTGTTTGAAATGTCGTTGAGAAAGACGCAGACACGAATGACGAAAAGAGTTCTTGAAACGCACAAAGAGCTGTTAAGAGGTAAGCGGTGTGAAAGTTACAAGACGAAAAAAGGGAAAGCCATTGAGACGGATAAGGAATAGAGCTAACCAGATTTACAGCCTACTAGAACAGTATACAGAAGTAGTAGGCCGATGTATACTATGTGATGGCGTTACAAGTCGTCAGGCCTATACCTGTGCATGAAATCCGAGTCATTTAGGCCTATATATGTACGATTAGGTCTATATATTTGAGTACTTAGGCCTACGTTTGAGAAAATTACGTATAGGCCTATCTGTATGATCAGGCCTACATCCGAGTAATTAGGCCTACATCTGTATGAAACGAGCCACGCGTTAATTTAAATGGCTTGCCGCTAGATTGCAGCTTAACGTAAAAAAGTATCATCTGCAATATAATAGAATATATGTGAGATAAAGATCAGCTTTTAGACGCCTCATCTCCAACGACTACAATCTGAGAATCCTAATACTTTCCGCATGTATGGTACATGATACAATCCCGGAATGCATTTCGTGAACACTTTCTAAACCGATTCAATGAGTTTAATATCCTTGAAAGGATATGGGGACCAGACATGGGTTGCATACTCCATTAAGCAATTAGGCCTATAATTTTCAGTAGAGAATGCTTACTATAAAGTCCAGTTTGCAAAATAATTTTTCTCTTGGTCACGGAATAATGATCATAAAATAACAAGTGGATCTCCAGATAGGTATGACTGGCTGACCTAGCGATTTCTTCCCTGTCTGGGCGATTCCTGCGGAATTACTCTCTTAAGCCAACTTTCCAATGCCCAACCGATCTCCTTGAATGACGAGTATCGGGCAACTCGCTACTTGAGTATCTTTAACCTTTTCACGACCACCATGAAACCCCATACGTAAACCAATATTTTTAAGTTCTGAGAAAGCCTTGAAGTAGCTTCCAAATTGTTTGTGCCTATTCGTTCCAAATACTGAAGACTAGAGCCTTGTGCTCAGGGACGCGAACATAAGGGGAGCAGGTGGGGATGAGGGACTCAGCTCCTGCCCTCAGGGCAAAGTGCCCCTTTTTCGGTGGAGCGGTGGTGTAAAATTGCCTAAAAATCGCAAAAGAAGGACAGCAACGGCTAAGAAAATGGTACAAAGAGGGACAGAAATGGTTAAAGTGTCCCACGAAAAGGAGGTAAAAGGAGGTTAAGACACACACAAAAAAAAGTCCCCAGAAGGAAGTTTGCCCCTGCCCTCTCGAGGACCGGGAACATCCGTGCGTGTGCTATTCTAGTTGTGAGATGGTTTACGGTTAGAAGTGACTGAGACCACGTAGATTTATTGCTTAGGCCCCCGTTTTACTCCTTTTCTCGCTGTCCCTTTGCACAAGGACTTGCGAACCAGACTTGATCCATTCACCGAATGCCGCTTTGGCTTCACTTTTCACTGGTTGGCCAGTTACGTCGTTGTATGATCCTCGTTTTGGATGTCTAGCAGATAGGTCCCATCCACACACCAATGTGCATGAGGAGGTTCTGTTGCGATATCTCTTACCCCTGCTTTTATAGCGGTCAGTAAGAGAAACATTGGTAGCAAGTGTTTTCCGTGACGGCGCATTAATGCCCACAATCGGTCGCTTATTGCCCCTAAACTAAGATGAAGTCACCTTATGGGCTACTTCTGTAATGATGGCCTGTTCCTGGGTTATCTCGTGGGGTCTGGCCGTCACATGGTTAGACGACGTAGCTCTAGCAATTTGGCAGTTATGAAAGCCTTTTGTCGCCTTCAAGTGGCCGTTCAAAACGTCGCCTTAAATACGGCGATAAACAACTAGCCTTGAGAGCGATATCTGAGAAATCGAGCACTGCGAGAAAAGGACAACCGAGTTTTTTTATTTTTTTTATTTATTTATTTATTTTAAACAAATTAATTTCTTTAAGCCTTAAGTAAATTGAAGCAATTTTATGCTTGTTTGGCTGAAATAACGGATAGTGGATAACGGCTGGTTCCCAGGCAGGAAGACATGATATTGGCAGACATATGACCGAGTGACGTGATTCGCTTTTCCACTTAACTTGTGTTGAATGCCTTGAAAATAGAAATTCGACCCTAGGTTCAACTCGCTCTGCATTCTCGAATCACAGGCAGCGCACGCTTTTGTTTTTAGCGTACGTTTCCACTGTTTGGTTTATTTTTACTTACTGTTAACACCAACTAAGCCAAAGTGATTCTTGGTTGCATCAATTTCCAATGCATCACCATTTCGCAAGCTTCACGGTAGTGACATTTGAAATGCGCATCGCTTACACGCTCCAATGCCAGGAACGCACGCCCACGCAAAAAAAAAAAAAAAAAAAAAAAAAACAAGTCCAGGAACGAAAAGCCAGTTTCATGAAAGTTCTCTGGGAATGCGGGAGAAATGAGCTAAGCACATTCTCGTGGTCAAGTTGTGACACTCAAATGCAACAGGACGCAAGATTCAACGTTTTCAATTAATCAAGGTCTGTCGCCCAACAAATCTAGGGGACTTTGTAGCGAGTACTACATATTAGGCACTAGCAATAGTAGTGGGATCCCAACTACAGCTTGTCGGACTCCCAGCAACCAACTGAAGATCAAGTGAATGACTCGTCGTATTTATACCTGTCTGAACAATAGACTCCCGCCCTGGAATTACGCAATGGTAACATAACATAATATCATAACGGCCAGAAGAAAAATATATAGAGCCCAGCAGGCGAACAAATGTCTGCTAAAAGGTTATAAAGTTCATCAAAATGTCTTTTGAAGGTTTCAACAGATGCGGCCTTCACGACGTGTTCTGGAAGGCAGTTCCAAGGTAACTGGCCGTGTGCAAGAAGCACTTTCAACTGGCTAGGCAGTAGGGTACGCACCCCGCATAGCAACTGGCGCTCGTCCAACAGCCGCGTTGACAGCTATTGGCAGATTGTACTGTCGCTACACGTAATAGAAGGGGCATTTGGGGCTAGGTGTCTGTTGTGTTTCATACAAGAGTCTGTTACAAAGTTAGACCTAGTCCCCGATTCAAGAGGACGTGACATCGAATCGCCTTCCCGTGCGTTGTGTACACACGATACTTTAATAAACTACCTCCTTGGGGTAAGTCCTAGCACTGAACAGGTTAAACTTTGCGGTAAATACACATTTCTGTCAATATCGTTTTGTAATTCGGTATCGCAACCAACAAAATTACGAATTCAAATAAGTTAAATTCACTTCGCTGTTCAACTTGGTGTTTTCCTTCTAATTGGTGTTTGTAGTTCTTCTTAATGCATAACTGCCGATGAAAATTTACGTTTTGTTTTTGAAAAAATAGTCGGCTACTATCTCTAAATAAGAGCAAGTAGATTTAGTGTTTGACTGGCACCAACCCCCTGAAGGCCACGACGCCAGATCGTCCCCACAACAGAAGCGGCCTGGGAGCCAGGGGCAAACGGGACCACAGCCAAGTTTGCCTGCATTTCCTCAATATACTCCTCTATTGATATTAAAATGATGTCATCGGCATACAAAAAGACAGAGCCGTCATTCAAAGCGTCTTCAATATCGTTAATGTATATTAAAAATAAATTGAACCCACGACCTTTGAGACTAAAGATAGGGCTCGGTCTTTGATCTCACAAGGTCGAGAGTTCAATTCCCACTCAGGCAGTCTTGACATTTAAGTCCAAAGGGCAACGGAAATAGGTTTTTACATCTGAATTTATTTACCATTATCAATGATATACTTCCCGCAACCCATAGCTACAATTTTCCCGACAATTCCTAGTTGCAATAAACGACAAACAAGAACGAAGGAAAACGACACACGTGAAAGAAACACTCAAAAAACGCCTAAACCATCATTCTGTGTGTCGCGAAACCAATTGTTTTCTCGAGTGACCAGGCATGTCCGTTTCATCCACCCTGTATATAAAGAGTTACGTAATCTGACCAATAGTACCAGCTGTTTCCTATTTTTTTTTGGCCTCTTTCGTTTCTTCCTCACAAAAACGGAGCGCGAAAGCACTGATCTGAAACGTACAAGGACGGTTTATTCCTGCGCAGTCCAAAACAAAGCCCGTCTCTTTCGCCGAAAGCAGCTTCGGCAACACCAAATTAAAGCTCTTTCTCCGCTTTTTTTTGTTGTTGTTCTCTCGCCTCTTTCAATGGACGAAGGAGAGAGAGAGACAGAGCAAAAATACGAAAGAAAAGTGGTTTGTTGGGTTGCAAGCAAAGAAGGACTGCTCCCGACCGACCGTCTGGTTGGTTCAAGCGACGGATTTGATAAATGAGACTTACTTTTAATGAGTTTGAATGCTTTGCCGAGAATAGATTGTTACCATAATTACAAATATGGAAAAGTAAGTACGAAAGCAAGCGCAAGTTTGCATGCAAATTGAAAAACTAAAAGACTCGAAGCGCGTATTAAAAATAAAAAACCGACCTTCCTGAAGTTTTTGCTTTTTGGTTTAATTTACTGCTAAAAAGTTATGGGCAGACTAATCATTTTTATTTTTTTAGGCTTGTTCAGGGTTCGTAAGTGTCCTGAGAACGTGGAACTGTCGATGAAAATAAAAATGAAATTGCAGACCTGGAAAAGTATTGAAAAAATATCAAATATCGTGTCAAAACCCCTGGAATATTTCTGGAAATTCTTTTCGGCGTCGGACATCAGTGTGAAATTGAGGAGTTCCCTGGAAAAAGGCGACTAATGAAAAATACATGTTTTGAGAAAAGGGCAAAAAACTGAGAACTACTATTTTGGGCTTAATCTTTGAAAGTTAGCGTTTTCTGATGGGATATACATTCATGTTCCTTTTTAAAACATATTCTTGTAGCTGATATGTTCAGGAAAATAGGAAAATAGCAAATTAGTGGAAAAATAGTCAGTGGCACTGGCGGCGGCCATGTTGAAAAGCAGCGCCATCTCACAGCGAGATCATGCGTTAAATTAAAACTAAAGCGCTACTGTTGGTCGACTTCTTACCGTTTGTGCCCTTATTTCATAGACTGAGAGGTGCTCTATCAGATTTTTTAGGAGGCGGAAAAAGGGCACAAGTGACTTCATGCCCTTTTTCCAGGGAACTCCTAAATTTATGTTGAAACAAAACGGTACAAAAAATAAATAAATAAATAATAATTATAATAATAATAATAATACCATAACACATCGTACACAGAAACTAGAAATCAAATAGGTACCATGGTTGGCGTGGTACTAAATTCCGTAAAATTTCAGTACAAGATTTACGTTCAGTTCTTTGAACCCTTCAGTTCTTTGGTCAGATGGTGTCTAATAGAACGGGTAGTTTTGAAAGTCCCATTACGGTTCTGGAGGGTGCTAACAAAAATTTGTAGACTTAGAAAAATGTTGGGTCGTCATTTTTGTGTGGACCATCCTGTAGATGCGAATGTGTGCTTCATACGTAACGATGAGTGCATATGACACATTAACTGCACAAAGTCAATGCTCTGCATTCTGATCAATTTTCGACTCTACGCTTTTACGGGTAAAAGAGCTGGAAATAAATTGCCAGCTCGCTGAACCGTAATTCTGCGGAAATTTTAAACAGTGTAGCCAGTAATGAGAGTTCAGAAACGACTGGAAAAATTGTTATTTTATTCTGTGCGCGGCGTATCTTGAGTCCTGGAAGTATTTCATGAGCGCTACGTCTTCCTGGAGGGGGCGGCTTTTAACCGACGGCCGTCATTGTTTTTGTAACATCTTGGATATCAACAAGGCACTTTGCTGCCAAAAACGTACAATCGATTATCTGCGTTCGTTCTGCGGCGAACACAAGATAGGCCGCGCACACTTTAGGAGGAGTTCTTCGCATTGTTGCACGTATTAAACGAACGATGTCGTAGGTAGTGACCCACGTAGCATGGTTACCATGGGAGCGACACTTTCGCCATAGTGCGAACTTCTAGCTGCGACAAAGTATGACGAGATGTTGGGTAAACTCGTTCTGAGACTCGCAAGGACTCGCCTTTGCATTCTCGCACCTAGAAGCTAAAAATCATCTGAAATTCCAACATGGTTGCCGTTTTAGGTCTGCCGGCTCGTAACGAAAACAGTCAATAATACGAGTACAGAAGCGACTGCGAAAATTGTTTTTTCAGGAGAAATGTTTATCTTATTGTCACGGATTAAAAACTGCAACCCTTTACCAATGTTTTTTTTTTCGTAAGCTGTACAGAATACACTCAATTCAGCTACAACTTGAACCTCCACTCCACACCCTTCCAGTAGTTCAAACATCCGCAGTTCAAATTTGTCACATTCTACCCAATTACAGGTGTTTCTTTTAATAAGTTTTAGGTCGGCTTTAAAGTCGGTAGAGCATTCCGTTTTTAGGACCGCAACATCTTCGTCAGCGTTGTTAAGATGTCATCATTTTTAAAATTGCTATATAGACGACGACAACGACAACTGACGCAAAACAATTTTTCTTAAATTGCAACATAAGTGTCTTCCGCCCCCCTTTCCCCCCGCTACAATATCACATTATTTAAAAACAAAATTTCAACGAGGTTTTGGCTTTACAGGATATCTCGCTATCCGCTTTAAAAGCTCTGCATCAGCATTAAAAACATGGAAGGAGCCGGCGAAGCGTGAGGATATTATGGTAAAGAAATCACCATTGCTGCTCTTTATGCGTGGAAGCGAAGCGAAAATGTGTTAGGGCTTAAAGTTACTTGCATACCTTATACTTACCGCCGTTAGTCTGGAGGAGGGGAAAAGGCGCGCATGCCTTGCAGTAACGAGTTGAAGTTGTGAGGCTCAAATGACGTCAGAATGAGGTTTTTATTTTCATGCGGGGCATTAAGTACGGCAACAACGAGTAAATTAGCAGTAGGAAATAAATCGAACGTAAAATTGCAGCGGAATTTAATAATAGAAAATATAAACTACAATCTATTGGGCTGGCATAGCCTGGTTGCACACAATTCCAGTTTGCGTTGGAAACCAGAGGCTTACTTAGCCCAACAGGTGCTGTTCAACGTCGGTTTTACCGAAATATAGGGGCACAAAGAAGTTTAACCTAGGATAGTGTGGCAGCGGTGGCAAAAAGGACAGTGGCAACGCTGATTTAACCAGTGAAAGTGACAACTATGATGTGACGAAAGAATAAATGCAACAATGGCGGACGAATAGCTGCAACGATGGTTTACAAAGAACAACGGCAAAAATTGTGTTGGTAAAGGAAGTTCAACTTATTATGATAGTGCAAGTAGCAAGTAGGCAAAATGATAATGGTAACGCCGATCGAATCAAAGAAACGTAGCAACGATGATAGTGGTGAAAAAAATTCAACGATAGTTTGCCAAGAATAGTGGCAACAATTTTATTGGTAAAGGAAGTGGCACCTAAGATAGTAGCATAAATAAATGCGGATGCAAACCTATTTACGTTGCTTTTTGGACTCAGGCAGTCTAACATTTAAGTCCGAAAGGCAACGTAAATAGGATAGTGGCAAGTAGGAAGGCGGCAAAATGACAGTGGCAACGTAGATTTCATCAAAAAAGTGCCAACTATACGATAGTGGCGAAAGAATAAATTCAACGATGGCGGCGGAAGAATAGCTGCGACGAATGTTTAATCAAGGAGGGTGGCAATTAGAAGAGTGGTAGACGAATAGTTGCAACCCAACCTTCCTGTAAACTATCATTCCACTCGACCTTGGTTAGAACCATGTTAATAACCAGGATAATGGCAAGAATGACAGTTATCCAAAAGTAGGAAACCTGGGTAGGCGTACACACATGATAAAAAGCAAACCTGACTGACGCCTTTGACCTAATAAACGCGCTCGAAAACTATTTACTCGTGCTACGATTAGAACATGAGTCAGCTCCTCGCGCATAAACGTTGAACGACCTTCAAGTGCGGAAGAGGATGTTTTCTTCACGCCAAGGCCGACTGGGGTTGAAATATAGTCTCTCCTCCTGGCTCAATGCTAGTTCACGCGCGCATGCCAACGAAACCTACAGCCTTTCTCCCAGGCGACCTTGTGAAAAGTGATAGCAGCAGCATGAACACATATCTGAAAATGAATACCCCCTGATTTTCCCAGACTTATTTTCCCAGACTTATCCATGACCAAAACACTTGTACTTCTTTTTTTTTTTTTGGTTACACAGCGTCAACTGCTCACTCCGCAGGCCTGGTATCTTAACTACATCTGGACGGCAGCTACAAATATTTTCTCAATTTTTTTTTATTTAAAAAATAGGTCACGAATCTACGATAGTAGCAATTAAAGCGAGTTCTTTCACTCAATCTAAAAACGAAAATTATTTCCCCAAAAAATACTTCATTCTAAAAACGAACATCCCTGATTATCACTGCCTTTCACCAATCTTCCATTTTTTTCTCTGACTTTCACTGACCGTATTTCATATCCCTGATTATCCCCGATTTTACAGGTCGATACGAACACTGCACTCTCATTTCCTACGAACGTGTTCGCATTTATTAACTCCTGCAGGGCTCCCGCTTGTCTTAAAATTATTGCATTTTAACGAAATGTCATCAATTTGCCATACATTCTTGTTTTGTGTCATAAATACCATAAAATAATAGAAATTTTTAGAAAATGCTGTAAACAAACTCACACTAAGAACTACCATCACAAGTATCCCATAAGGAAGTCAAGAGGTCTAAAGACGCCTTGCCTTCCTCCCCCCCCCCCCCCGCCACCCCCAACGCCAAGTGCGCTAAAAATACCCGTATGTATCCGGGTTTTTAATAGCATTGTTATGATTTCCCGTTTGGATGAAAATACTGTAATTTCCAGTTAACAGTCGCCCACGCTTTCATTAGATTTATACCACACGCCATGGCTGTTTGCTGTGACGTGCATATCACGTGACTGGGCTAGTCCAATGAGACGGCCAAACAGCCGTTGTTCTCGTTCGTCATTGTCTTACTATGGTGACGTCACGGCAAACAACCATTGCGCATGGTTTAGTTGTATCCAAGATTAAGAGATATAGTGCCCTACATCCCGTTTGCATGAAAATATCGTGACTAAAAACAAAATGACGTCATCAGTACTGTGCCTGTTTGTTGAAAACAGCGTTCGAATCATTACTTATACAGGTCATTCCGTTTGACAGACACACAAACAAACGAAAGAATTAAGATTATCGAGATTACCACTGCGACTTTAATATACTCAGGAGTGGGAATCTCGGTAATCGGGCGACACACAAACAAACAAACAAATATTACGATCTTAGTTATATGGATTTAAAAGTGGCCAGGAAGGGACCTCGATCAGTGCTGCTTACTGATACGGAACGAAGTGGCGTCTGCATGGATGCTTCTGCCTGTTCTTATACTTTTGTGTCAAGCCGCCCCCGGTGTTTTTTTGCAGAAATTTGTTGAACTTTTTTAGGAGTTCCGATATATTCTGAAAATTTGTTGGTGTTTGGAAGAATATGGTTGTGCACAGTGGAGAGTTTATGGAAATGCAATTGGTTTCTAAGTTGAGTCTAGTGTTCTACAGTGTGGAGTTTGAAAAAGAGTGCTTGTACCTGGAAGCAGTGGCACAACGTACAGGTAGGCTAGGTAAGCATTGCTTACGGGCCCCTGCAACTCGGGGATCCGCCAGGCGTCGAAATATGGACATGGACAGCATCACTGAGATTTTTGCATTGAAAAAAGCATGCCGAAAGTATCACCTTAAGAGCCTCGAATAGTGAACTATTGTGTGCGCGGCGATATCGGCTACGTCTTCCTGGAAGGGGACGGCTTTATCGACGGCCGCCATTGTTTTTGTAACCGTCTTGGATATCAACAAGGCACTCTGCTACCAAAAACGTACAATCGATTATCTGTGTTCGTTCGGGGGTAAACTCAAGATAGGATGCGGACACTATAACTACGGTATGTAAATTTCAAGGTCAAATTGCAATATGTTGCAAGCAAGTCCAAGTTCCCATTTAACAAGTGTAATAATGTAGCTTATAATCCGACAGTTAAGTAGGTTAAAAAATACCACACAGACATGTTTTTTTTATACATTTTTTCAAACATTATAGTTTGTTTGCATTACAAAGTAATTTTTTGGGCTGAAAAATTGTTGGGTGTTCGGGTAACGTAAACCAAACAATGTACTGTAAGGTCAACGATTTGACGGGAGGAATAAATGGGGGAGGGCCCGACCATACATTTTTCCTATGGGCCCAGACGCACTTTGTTACGCCACTCCCTGGAAGTGAGTACAGAAGACCAAATAACCGTTTAGTTACATATCTGCAAAGAACAGTGACATCCATCCTTTAAAACCACCACCTTTAAGGCCACATTTTTATCTTCTTTTGGAGCCTTATCATCGGCTTTAAAACGCATTCGTCCCATTCGCGGACAAACATGTTGGCTGCATTCCAGATCAGAACGGCGCCCAATCTGTGTCCATTAATTTTCCCGCCCTGCAGAGCCACGTGCTGCGTCTGTTCCGTCGTATGCGTCGCGATGGTAACGATTATAGCTGTAATCTGATTGGCCCATTCACCAAGTATTCCTGACCTTTGAATCGATAAGTCCCAACTCCCAAACAGTTTTTTTTTTATTTACGCATTTTGACTTTTAACCCTAAAAATGCAGGCCAAAAAAAGAATAAAAAAATCCTCAGAAAAAATATTTATCAGTGCCGAAAAAAACGGAAAGACAAACAGAATTGAGCAAACTGGCAGATAGAATAGAACGAAAAATTTACTAAGCCTCCAAGAATATTCTAGAATCTGCTAAACAGTGCCGTAACTAGCTTTTTCCAACGAGGGGATGCAAGGGTAAAATGTTGGGCTCTTCCTCGACAAGCAAACAATTTTGGGGCAAACTGACTCCCAACTCCCCGTTCCACAAAATCCCATTTTTCCCCCAAAAAATGCAGATTAAACGCTTTCGCCTAAAGGGCAAATCCCGTTACGCAAAAACTTATTTGACAAAATTTTACGAACCTGGAAAAGACTGGAAAAGGCCCAGAATTCGGTTTAGATGACACGTACGAACCCTGTACCAAGGAATGTTAAATTAGGTTCATATGAGAGTTTTTCCCATGGGACCACGAGGGATTTAGAACCTGTAGTGCCACCTACTTGAGATTGGACAAATTAGCAATTTTTTCCGTAGCAGAAGAACCTGCAGACCCTAAATCTCGTGAATCTATCCTAGAACCACGATCTACACCACTTTTAAACTTAGGGAATTTCGCAAAGTGGAATGAGTTGAAGGGTTGAGATTTCACGGATTCATCTCTTCCTCTAACCATCAGCTCCTCAATTGCTCACGCCATGTGTGTAACGCAGTGAATTTAACTCTTATTTCCTCGTTGTCTCGCGAAATTGTTCCCGTCACATATTCCCCTCCCCTAAGTGCTTCGTTTTCAGGCTCATTTCCAGCGATAATGATCAGTTCGTTCCGCATGGACGTTGCATTAGGCTTAGCGCACGAGCGACACAGCACGTGCCTCGAAATAACGGTAAAAGCAAGGCGAGGAACGTGCATCTAGTCATGAGCATGATCGTCATTATCCAAAACAAAATAAATTCCCTAACTTATCAATTTGCCGCCTGACAAAGCGTTTCAAAGTCACAAATGCCACCTAGGACGATGTATGGTAAATTCACGATTTAAGGCTTAGCGGCGCCTGCTGCGATACTTCCGCTTTGAGACGATGGAATGGCAGCCGCCATTAAGATTGAACACGGTGTGCAAATTCAGCCGCAGTAACTCAAAAATCGGCACTTCATAAACTTACCGAACAACTCAATGCTAAAGCCTCACTTACGAACTACTTTGAGGAAGTGGGGCATCAGCGCTGAGTAGCTCGACGAGTTCATGAAAATCCCAACTGTCAGAGATGGAAATGACCCATGGGTCTGTGGGTCAGTGGATCAAATGGGTCACATTTTTTATCGTGGGTCAAGTGGGTAATGGGTCAAGACCGTTAACCCATCGACCCACGGTAATCAGTAGTCTCACTAGAATTCTTTAAAAATTGTTCTTACTCTTACAAAAAATTTCCGGCAAAAGGCTAAAAACCCATATTGCATACTGTATTATTTCCATAGGGTTATTATTTTTCCATACAGTGGGATGGGTCACAGACGGTGGGTCATATTTTGTTCTTTATCGGGTGGGTCAAAAGGGTCGTGGGTCACGGGTCGGAAAAAATGACCCACTTCCATCTCTGCCCACTGTTGGAGAAACTCAAGTCCGACGAGTAGGGTAAAACATGCACAGTTACAGTCAAACTGTGATAGTGTTTGCAAAATTTATCCTAGCGTAGGCAAAAGTTTAACTAATTTTCCACTAGCTGTTCGATTTTATAAATTGATGTTTGCATCTTTTTCAAGATATACAGCTTTTTCTCATTTGTGGCAACCTACAGGGTTCAGACAATTTTTTAATTCTCAATTTCCCTGACATTTTCAGGTTTTCCAGGTGCATCCAATGGCAATTTCCAGGTGTTTACAAGATGTTTAGTTAGGGAAACAGGAAGTAGCTAATGTTATTAATATTTGTACGAAAATAATCCAAAATCTCAGAAAACAGCTGTTTAGAGACTAGTCCAGACGAGACTAAACATATTTTCATCATAAATATTGGTACTACCCTAAGATTTGGTTTATTGAAGATATAGGCTATCTAAAACGCTTGAACATTTAAAGCACATCCTGAGATTTTTTTCCTGATCTACTAATTCAGTGGAACTTACAGATCAGACACAAAGGCAACTTTTCAAATTTCTCTGTTTTTTCCCCGATTTTCAAAAAATTTCTTGTTTTCCCTGATATTTCCCTGAGATTTTGGCTCTATCTTCATTTTCCCTGAGATTTCTAGGTTCTCCAGGTTTTGTCTGAACCCTGACCTACCTTTAATATAGACGTTTCCTTCGTCGCACAACGCAGGAGAGATTACGACAGGAACGTTGAATTATGGGATGTGTATCTCACGAATCTCGTTCAGGCGAGGGCAGAGGCGAGAACGGTGTGCACCATAAGCGCCGCCATGTTTTGATCTGTTTTTAAAATTGTTGATTTAATTTGAAATTGCTGTTAAATGCTCTTTATAGAGCGTTACAATAATTTTGTAAATGAAATAAATAAGATAAATAGATTGTGGGATTGGCCTCTCGCGAATCTCATTCAGACGAGAACAGGAAGTTAGCTGGCGTTACCGGCGTCGGCCAAACGCCGGAAGGAGTGCAGATTGCGAAGTTTTGAAATATATTGTTTCTAGTATAGTTGCGGTCCGCTGTAGCCTCGGGATGCGCGGAATATCATACGAACGTCAGGGATTGCACGAATCTCCTGTGTCCATACAGTTAAGCCGTAATCAGACAGCAGAAAACTTAAACCGAAGTAACACGTTACTACGTTACTATACGGTCAAAATTGCTGCTATCAAATGGCTGATTTTGCGTTTATCTTCTGCTTTGACATCTTTGGTACACCATCTTGCGCCGCGTAGCAGCCGCGAACAACCAGTCCCCACCAGTTAGTATGTTAAAAAAGGTCCTGATGAATTGTTTGATGTTATGTGTGCACCATGATGTCTTAGTTTTTTTTTTCACCCACTCGAAAATGATTTAGATCTGACAGTCGAAACGTTGCGATCTTCTAATTTTGTGGCACTTAACGGCTGTCCTCAATCAATTACCACGCAATTTCGACATACATTTTGAGTCTCGCCTGAAGAAATTACGTCCTAAATTTAGTAACGAAAATCAGCCGGTTCATTCAGCCATATTGGCAAAGTGACAGTTCCTTCCCCTTTTTGATTTACCCTGGTTTAATCATCTTGAAGCCAAGTTGAATTGAAGGCCAAGTCTCGCAGGGATGGACGTGAAAGGACGGTACTAAAATCCTAAGTGAGTGACGTATACGGCCACGCGCGCGGCTCTCTCATTGCCAGATGGCCTGCCAAGAGCGCGCATCATGGCGGCCAAACTCGAGGAGCAGCATCTTTCCACGAGCCCATCCAGAAGGCCGCTTCGACGATAAGACGCCGCGCCGCAATGTCGTTATCGCAATTACTTTGGTTCCCTCTCTCTCCCTTTCTCTCTCTTCAACCAAAACCCTCTTGAAAGTAAGTTCTTTCTCCCAGGAATCGACGGCGGTGCATCGAACGGCCGTCGTCGAATGATCACTCCATCTCTGCTGGCTGCTGCCGAGTCGTGTTCGTATGTACTTGGCGGAAGAAAGATGGCCCACTTCGTCGACTTATCTGTCGGGTTCTGGCGGTTTGGCGATACGAAACAATCGAGAAAATCTAACATAAGGAACTCCGAATAAATATAGGCCTTCGCAGTTCCCAAGAAAACATGGTTCCCCTTTTTGTTTGAAGAATTTCGGTTTGTGGAACGCTTACAGAAGGATTAGGCTGTCCGTCAGGCCAAAAATGAAATATAACAACGATAATGGTTATTAAAACTCCAAGGAAGTTTTAAGGAATATATGTATATATACATTTCGTTGCGCCGAACTGTAGGCGAGGGTCGGCAAACTAGGAAAGAAGTCGTTGTGGCAGCCAATGCAAATGCAAGGAACAAGGTGATTGGGAGAGCACGTTCATTCTTTTCACGGCAGCAATGAAAAAGGGGGAAACACATTCATTATTTGCAAGGAAGCAATGAAAAAGGGCATGCCAGCAAGTGAGAAAGGGCGACCAGCCAGTAAAGTGAAGGGTAATGTCGAATATTAATAACAGTCGGTAACAAACGAAATATTAGGACATGCATTGTTGCCGAAAAGCTGAGGGCAATCAAACTCTGAGCCCCAAAGGAACAAACGCTAACGCGACAACAAACGAGACAGTGCTACAGGTAAGTATGGCTCCTACTAGACCGGCGTAACATTAGTAAGTTTCTACATATTATTCTTAAACGATCTAGTTTTATTATAAATCAACAGGGGTGCATACAATTCTTACTGGACAAAATTTCCCACAAAATTTTGCCACACATCTTTCAAATTTCCACAGCCTTTCACCATGTAGGCAAGCCATTTTTTACTGTGGAAATTCACTAAAAAATGGCTTGCCTACATGGTGAATTTCCACAGTACTCTGAAATTTCCCGCGAACCTCGTACTAGCGTTCTGGCATATTTTGCACACCTGTAAATCAATAATTCATATTTCATGGTTTTTCAAGGTATTCATAGGTGCACCTTGTTAATATCCTCCGCTTGTTGGAGTTAGCTTAGTAGTCGTATTACGACACATATGTGGTTGGTGCGGCTAGCTGGACTTTAACAAGGTACGCTCTACTGGTGACGATCAAGAGTGTCGCAAATTCGAACATGGAGCCCACAGCTGACTGTGGTTACGTCATCAAAGAACATTAAATATTAAAAAAAAAAAAAAAAAAACATTCAGAATGCACAACGGTACAATTGTTTGGTAAGCTTGTAAAGGTTTGGGAGGTGGACAACCCTAACATGAAATAACAGTGTGCGGCTGGTTTAATGTACAAGAATTTAGTAATGAATAGACATTTGGTTGGGTTCAGTTATTTATAGTTGATAAATGTAAGTTGTTCTACATTAGCTCAACCTGCCACGTCTTTGACCAAATAATCTATAAATTATGTGATGAATGATAATAAAACGAACAACAAGGAGGTGATGACTTAAATTAGGAGGACTGGGACAATTCAGGAGAAATAATATTAATAACTAGAGGAAGCCCGGGCTATGCACGGGGCCGGTCACATTTCCCGGGACACATTTCCCGGGATATTTTCCCGGCACTCTTCCCGACGATTTGTCAGATTGATCGACCACTCATGCCTGGCTCCTTTTTGGCTGCACGTAGAGTGGGAGAGTGCATTTTCAATGCGGGCGCGAGGAGGGGAGAAGTGGTTTTCCTTTAGGCTTTCCTTTTCCTTTTAGCCGGCCTCCGATATTATTATAAAGATTTCTAATCTTTTTGCCAAAAGCTACTTACATTGATGGAGGATTGAGATCGAATGAAGGTTTGGTTACAGTGTTCAGGTTACCTAACACTATAACAATAGGTTGGTATTGCAATGCATGAGCTTTACAATAGGTTCGATCTCACGATACAGCAAGCGAATGCAAGCATAACTTAAGAGCAGGGCACACTGAGATATCCACCCAATCTCCGCTCAATCTCTGTCATCAGTCCCAGCGTCAGGTCGTCCAATACTGACGTAGTAAGAGCTGGGGCAGGGAGAGTCACTACAAGCTTTTGAACATGGACGTACAAAATAGAAGATTCAACATTTTTTTTTTCATGTAAGCTTTTTAAAGCCAAAACATCGTCGTTAACATAATATTCTAAGAAGTATGACGAAAACTTCGACACCCTTTGAAGAAACAGCGCGCCAGTATTGTGCAACATTATCGAGTGTGATGCATCATATCGACTCTGGCAAATCAGTCATCCATAACTGAGTGTGGCTCGGTGGGCCACTTTGGAGAGGCGGTACTTTTGACACCATTGGTATCAAGACGGTCGTTATTGTTTTTATTGGGAAAAAATTCTTGAAAATATTCGTATTTTTCCCCCTAATATTTTTCTGTTGTGCCATTTTGTTTTGCTAATTTACCGTACTAGGTATGACAAATAGAAACACGGACGCAAACCTATTTAGGTTGCCGTTTGGACTTAAACATCAGGCTGCCTGAGCGGGGAACTGAGCCCACGACCTTAAGGCTGGGACAGACAGCACCATTTCGCTCTTCAATCGTCGGCGTTCAATCGTCTTGGTGACGCCTGATCACTGGAAAAAGGATGACACACAGTGCGTTGTGGATCGAGTTTAAGGTAGTAAAAGTAGTAAGGTAGGAAAACATTCGACCCCTTTGATGAAATGCAGTCACGTGGTACTGAGTCTTTTGAAGCGATTGGCTGATATTGTTCTCGAACGCCGCCTTCCCCAATGCAGGTATTGAACATGTTTGATATTTTGCGTTGCGTTCCAAACGCAATGTAAGTACCTGTCAGACAGTACCTTCAAGGCGCGTTTTGAACCCAGAGGCATCAAAGCAATTAAACGCAGCCTTCGAAAGGTAGTGTCTGTCTCGGCCTTTCAGTGTCAGTGGCGTGTCAGCGTGGCTTAGCCGTAGGACTTTGGTTTCATAGGTCGTGGGTTCAATTCCCCGCTCATGTCGTCTGACATTCAAGCCCAAAAGGCAACGTAAATAGGTTTGCATCCGTATTTATTTAACACTTCTCGAGCCCATTTGGCTTTCCGTCCTGTTTATCACAAATAGAAACGTAAGATTCCATAATTATTGTTCAACCTGAAAAAAACACCTGATAACTTGCTAATTTAAGAACACGTAAAATACAAAATAACCTCTTCCATACGCTCTAGCTTAAGATTAGCTTGATCAGCGCGTGTTGTCCATCGACCCGGATGGGACGTCGAGGTTTTAATCCGCGAGGTTGGAAATCGAGAATTGTAAACATCTGGTGATGTTTGTTTGAATTTGGAGACATATTTCACCTCGGTGAAACCTCCATTGCAATAATGCATAATATTTATCTTTATATCATAGTTTATCTTTTCTTTCCCGCAACTTTTAATGCAATAAGCCCTGCCTCTGTGTGTTGTGCAGCCATCGCGTCAATTCTTGAGGATGTGTACACTTTACAAATTTTTCCAATAAAGTCAACACTCGACACCCAAAAATTCTCAACAACTCCCCGTTTATATTGAGAGCCTTCGTTTGTTATTTCAGCGCGATAATCATTAGTGCAAACAATTAACATCATTAGTCTCATTATTATTCCATGCAAATTTGTATTGATCCGACCGATTGTGTAACTAAATTAAACTAGAATAACAATACACTGCATGGAGTGCTAATGTTCTGTGCGTAATACATGATGATGGCGGTCAATAAACGTGCAACTAGTTATTGTGATTTATGATTCCTCTTTAATAGAGGTACCAGGTAAAACTTGACAATTAGCCTATATTTAATAAATGTAAATAATATATTCCTATGGATAGAGTGTAAAATATTCACCGCTGGTTCTCTGCCTACAATAATAGTAGGCTATAGAGCAGCGTCATGTGACGTCATATTGGCTACGAGACACCATTTGGAGGTAATAGCTACAAGGTGCACTAGATTAAAATGTAACGAAAAAAACGGCACTTCCAGTCACGACAGTGCTTTGAGAGGGGATTTCTTAGGCTTAAAAGAACGCTGTTTTCTCCAACAACAAATATCGTGCGTTATAGGCTTAAGAAATCCAGTCTAATAGCATTGGCTTCAATACGACGATCTTCCTTATCTCCCTCCAGTGCTCCTTGCAGCTAACCCAGTAACTGGCTCCACCATAGAGTTATACACAATAATACTACGTCGTGTCACTGCTCTATACCAATAAATTTGAGCAGCGATTCATATAAATAGTTATGCGAGCGCCAACAAACTTATTCCGAAATGGGTCAGTGAATTGGAGTCAAAGTGTAAAGCAGGAAAGCTAACATACTAGAAAAGGGGGTGCTTCTGAAAATTATTTGCCCGAAGTTCGCTGCACATCTTTGAGTAGCCACCAGAAAGGGAAGGGCTTTTAGTCAAAGGGTACAGTCATTTTTAGTGGATATTTTTTATGAGGAACTTTTTTCCCTCTTTTTTGCCCATTTATGCCTTTTTTAACCCTTCTGACCCTTCTCAGGCACCGTCCCACCAGCAAATGTCGGCATAAAAAGACTATTTTTTTCCAAAAGGACATTTTGCAAAAAAGACAGGGGCAATGCCCCGCGCCCCCTCTTTGCACGCCGTCTTTGAGATTGGGGTGACAAACAGAAGCAGCATAGGATATGTGAGAGTAAAAATATAATCAGTAAGTTATTGTGTGCGTGGTGTATCTTAAGTTCTGCAAGTATTTTGTGAGCGGCTACGTCTTCCTGGAGGGGACGGCTTTAATCGATGGCCGCCATTGTTTTTGTAACCATCTTGGATATCAACAAGGTACTCTGCTACTGAAAACGTGCAATCGATTATCTGTGTTCGGTATGCGGAGAACTCAAGATAGGCCGAGGACACTATAGGGTGCAAAGCGTAGGAACACGGGAAGCATAGGAAGCAATAGGAAGCAAGGGGAGCAAGCGAAGCACAAGAACAAGTATAGGGTAAGCACAGGAGCGATGCGTTCGGTTTGCAATATTTTTACAGTAGCAAAAACTATTTACTTCCACTAAAAAATACCAATAACAATTTATTGGTAGCATACTCTACGAAACTCACAAGTTAACCGGCTGACATGATTGCGACAAATCTCCTCCGCTCTCACTGAAATGAATCGCAATACGTGACGTATTGGAGCCAAACACGAGAAATATGACAATAGGAACAACCATTGCTGTATATATGTTTAAAGTCATGATTCAGCACCATTTCACATAAACAAAACATACTGAAACACAACGGGGATCAAGTAGCAGGTTTCCCGGTTCGAATCCCTGGGTGTACCCCTTCCTGTACTAATCTGCTTACTCTTTCACAACGTGTAATTACGCTCAAAATCGACCGTTTTCATCTACATAAGCAATTTGTTTAATTTATTTAAAACTAAATAAACTGGACATAAAACATTTATTTCAAACTAAATAAACTAGGGCCGTCGTCACTACCAATATCAAAATAATGGAACATACTCCGATTTATTTGCTGTTTGGCTTTTGAAAGTAGTGATATCATTCAACCAAGTAAAGGCCGCCAAGGTAACTATAGCTACTTAGCTGGAGAGTATCATGAACCCTGCACCTTCCACATTGGCACTAATGACCTAGCTGTCGACGCGCCATTAAGCGGAGCTGATCACAAGCCGCAATTGTTTCAGGTTACGTAAGATCCCAACACATTTATTTAAAACTAAATTAATAGAATCGGAAATAAATTATAATTTTTAATCTGTTTATCAAATGCAAGAAACGGATCCAGGGCCGAACATACGGAGAGGCTAGGAAATCCAAGTTTAAGTCAATGAAATGGGCATCAGTCGCGATTTTTCAGCATAAATCTAGACCCAGTCAGAAAATCAACCCCTCCCCCTCCCCACAATATTTTGTTATCCACACCCCCTTGCGTTGATTCAACTCCTTGTGTATGTTAATACTACATAATTTATGGTTCCAAGAATTAGAAGAGAAAGAAAAAAACACTCTTAGACCGCGTTTATGATTCTCTGACACATTCCCAACACGCATTTAAATGTTGATTTTACAACCTCCACCAGAGTAATAAAGTAAAGGGTTACCACTCGTTTGCTAAATTTAATGGTCCGTCCCACCCTTCGACAAACTTTAACTCGGGCTAGTCGCTTAAAGATGCCATAACAATCCCTAATTTAAATTAACAGGTTTCGAAGATAAAGGGTGAAACAGTTAGTAAATTAAGGTTGCCGTCGGCAGCACTCACTGTTGAACACGAAGGTATACTGGCACCCCATCATAAAATGGTAATCTTGTGCAATTTACGACTCCGAAAGCCACTTAAAAAGCAGGTATTACATTTTTGTTCACTAAATCCTAGGTAGTAAATTAATATACCAAAACAGGGTGGGCTGTTCAGGCTAACGTTTTCGAATTAGGAAACGAAAAGGTAAATAAACAAGCAGGGACAGCCACTATCTGGTCACAAGCGGTCTTCTGTATACTTCCGCCACTTTCGGGCCACTTCCACCTCATACTTCCGGTTTTTAAGTCTTCTGTACAGCAAAAGCTGCGAAAACTATAGCAACGACTTTGTCTGCCCGTCTCCATTTTCAACTCCGGAACGGTACTAGACAGAGACAAACGGTTTTAGCCATTAGATTCAACGTCCAAATATTAGTTAAAATTAATATAAAAAATAACAGAATTATTTTATGACGCTGAATTTAAAGGTGAAAACCGGTTGTCTCTATCTGTTATCGTTCAAGAGTAGAAAAAGGTGACGGATGGACGGACAAAATTGTTGCAATAGTCTTCCCAGCTTTCGCTCTATACGGAAGTCTAAAAGAATAATTATATCTTTTTTTTACGGTTATGTTTGAAATTTTACGTTTGAAAGGTCGAAATATTCGAAAAAAGTAACTTTTAACCTATTTTTAAGAAACGGCATATTTCCAAGGTGGTCGCTGTGGGTGATCAGTGGGAGAGCTCACCCTAGCTGCCTAAATCAGTGGGATAAAAACACTAGTCAGCAGCACAAGCGAGTAGAAACAAAACCTTATATTTCGGTATCAGATGTGTCAAGCACGCGATGCCTTCATCAGTGTACAAGGTACCACGCGCTTGATACATTTGATACCGAAATATAAGGTTTTGTTTTTACTCGCTTGTGCTGCTGGCTACAGTGTTTTTATCCCAGTTCTCCGTATTGCACACACCATTAAGGTGTCTAGAGAAGCTGATCTGAACGATGATTTGAAAGGAAACTATGACAAAATTAGTGTAATGTGAGAGGCAAACGGACTCCTTCAGCGAATATGGGATCTATTCTGAACATTACTTCATCTCCCTGCTATGTTAGGAGGTTTCCGGATCGAATCACCGGGTTT
>JAHWFP010002525.1:0-15093 GCA_023313725.1 Lithobius niger | reverse complement strand
TTTAAGGACCTATTCAGTCAAAAACCGGCTGACACATGAGGTGGGGTGCATCTACGAGTATTGACCGGGGTTAACATCAACCCCTTGACCGATTCTCGTAGATGTCCGTGGACAATTATCCTTTTTACTGGATGGTAGCTAGAAAAAATAACTGAAGGTACATACATACTCTACTCCTAAGGTGTGTGCATGCACGTGTAAAAGTGATAGAAGGAGATGTTTTACGAACAAGGTTTAATAAAAGTGTAAGGAGGTATACATACGTATTACAATAATAAAGGGACAAGGATATTAAAAAACCCTAAGAAGTATGGTATAGGAGATGCCAGGGTTTTGGAGTCGGTCTTCAAGTAGATTGTTGCAGGGTAGAGTTTAGGAGTTGTTTCCAGTCAGGTTGTTACACGGTAGAGTTGGTCTTCAGTCAGGTTATTATAGAGTCTGGAAACATGGCTGAAAAAAAACCATATTAAGTAACTAGAAAAATACTAGGGAAATAAGACCAGAAAAGTGTATATGTCGGAACTTACCTTAAAAGTATAGGCGTAGACTGTTAGGAAAAAAAAAGACGTGAAAAGTAGGTAATGTATTTACTAGCAATACTCCCTGATCTTCAGCTAGGCTTTTCACAAGTAGTGCGTGCGGGGGAGTAGTGTAGGATAGGATAGGGTAGAAGGTGTGAACAGTCTCCAAAATGGCCCTGAAAAATACGAAAAACATGAAATTAGCCGTTTGAAACATGTACGAACAGTATGAGATTTTATTACGGAGCGGCGCCAGGCGGAATAGTCATGTAAGTCGAAGACAAACATAGTGTAGACTGAGACGGCAGGACGTGGGTGAAGCCTGGCGAAGTAGCGGAGGGGTAGCTGTAAGAATAAACCATCCACCACCAGTTCTCTGAAGGGAGAACTGACGGCTGCAGGGAATCCCCGGGAGCTTCCGGCGAAGGGGATAAGAAGGTGTGCCCTGTAAAGAAGTGATATCGAACGATCATATTGCGCGTCTACGGTCTGGCTACCATTTGGAAGGTTACTAACATCGGAACAAGTAGTAATAAGTGGTTTAAAAAAAGGAATACAACTCGCTTCGATGTCAGTTCCCTTTCCAGCCGATACCCAGGCGATACCGCTAGGAGGCCCGTAATCCGCTGCGACATGTAAGGGATAAATACTATCCGTTGACGTGTCGTGTTCATCGCCGGAATTTGGGCTCTCAAATCGCTAGTCGTTCGAGAGGTTCCAACGGCTTTTTATTCTTTTTTTCCCGTTGGTTCAAATTGCATGTCGCGTAGTCGAAAGTAAGTCGGCTAGGTTTCGGGTAGAAAACTAGACGTTAACGTAGTTAATAAATAGATATGACCAAAACAGAATATGGTATGAACAGTAATAAACAACAGGGCACAAAATAAAAGTTACTACATGTAGAATGTTTATTCGATCAATCAGGGTACAGTAAAATACACTAACAGCATATGAAGTTGAAGACTTCCTACTTGAAAAATATATACTAACAATATGAGGGTTGAAACGAACAAGCCTGTACAAAATCTGTATACAATATCAAAGTTTAAGATTCTTAGGGTACATAGAAAAGAGGGTTTAAGACCCTACTCTACAACTCGAATGTATACATTTTAAAAACAGCTAGTAAAGAGAGTTTAAGACTCAAAAAAAAAAAAGCAGCAACTTGACAACGTTTTTCCCCTCACAGTCAATTATAACAAGGATTTACAACATTGAATACAATCTTTATCTACGAAAGGTGTAGGCGTGATAAATTTAAAATGTTTCTTTACAAAACGAATGACTCGACGGTCATTAAAGTCTTTCGTCATGGGATGAAAATTTTGTTGGATGCGTGTTATGGGGAGACCATGGGCTTTATGGTAGAGAAAATAAAGACAGTACTGGCCGCATACCGTACTACACGCCCCTTGGTAAGTGTGTAGATTATAATGTTTGAAGGTAGAATTTCTACGTAGGAAACGAAGGATGTGTACGTTTTTAGGTTTCAGACCATAACTATCAAAGTAGTCGACGGACGCTTTGAGGTGGTCAAAATAGATGGCGACCCAATGACTCCCTGGTTTGGAAGAAGGGTCCAAATTAACGATGTAGGCAGAATGACTAGCTGTTCTAGGTAGTTGGTCGCAAGCATACACATCACCGAATAAAGGTCCGAGTTTCTTGTGACTGCTAGCTGCAGCTCTTAATTGATCAGTTTGCATGTTTTTAGTGTTCGTATATGATATTTCTAGATTGATCAATTTCCAGGACGGTTTGGTGGACCATATAAAGCACTAAATTGATCGTTTATGGAAGTGCTTCTTTAAAACTAATGTTGATACGCAGAGATCCTTGATAAATAAGGTTGTAATGACACTCTCCTTGGCTTTTATCGGCGGTCAAGTCAAAGGCGTATAACGCATTGCCTTCTGGGTAGTTGGCGTATGGGATGGATGGAGGCAAGCCCGAGACCAATTTGTTGGTATCTTGAAAAAGTGAGTAATAATTTCGTACGTATAAAGAATTTGTATAGTCTGGTTTGTATGGAATAGAGGGAATAGTTTTTCCATCGGCTTGCAGGGCGAGGTAATTAACGTCGTAGTGGGCGAAATTGTATGGATTTTTAGTATAACTGCCATTGTAGCCACTATTTGAAACCAGGCCGAGAAGACAAAACGAAGGCATGTTTCCTAGGATGGCATTGTCGAGGTTCCCTTGCAAGCCGCCTTGAGGTAGGGTAAAAGTCTTCATTTCCACGCGGCGGATGGGATATTTTGCGGAACCTTCTTTTAAAGCTTGGCTGAACCCGATCAACACGGCCGGTGATGGTGTGACGTGACGAACGAACAATGTTGCGCTAACGATGTTGACACGGTAGCTCGAGGTGGCCTCGTGGGTCATTAAACAGAATGCATCTTTACTTCTATTTAATTGGAGACGTAGGTCAACGTTGTTCAATAAGAGTGTCTTGTTGAAACAGGTCACAGTGGGGGCGACCGTATAAGTCTATAATTTTACTAATTTTGATACGTTCGGCACGTTCTTTAAGACCATTATTACTCCCACCAGGATTAGCAGTATCGAAATTATCGGCAGTATCGGCCTGCCACAACTGACTGGAAAGGTGGCCATTTTTAGCATCGGAACCGTAGGTCAATAATGTTTCAAAATAAGAACGAAAGGCATAACCGTTGTCACTGTTGGATACTTGTTTACCATTTAGGGTGCAATTGCATTGCGAAAACAGAGAATGCAGAAGTAGATTTACTGGTCCAATTTTATCAGTGTCAAGTAAAGTCGTCGACACGCCTTTCACTACTTTGCACTGTACGTGTACAAAAGATTGACTCAAATCAAACAGACAGTTAGCAGCTCCGGTCACTACGAATTCGATAGGGGCGCTGTCGGATAATATTGCTAAGGGGTGATATTCGACCAGGGTGTCGTCGTTTACAGTCACTTGTACTGGTGGTGTCGTAAAAAGTTCCAGTTCTTCCTTAGTGCATGGGACGGAATCACGGTCTGGTTTCAACGACATGATGACGAGGAATGAAAAGGGATGTAGTACGGTATGGGCCTAAATACTTTTTAATCGAAAAAGTCCGCCTTTCTTCTAGGTTTACTTCTTCGTTGGGGAGGGTGTTGTAGCAACTTCACCTTCTTTTTCTCGCTTCTGGACTGGCTGCATTTTCTCTTCCTTTTCCTTTCGCGACCCGTTCCCATCTGGCTTCCCGTAGCAGCAGCTACGGCATCGTTTTTAGCAGCCCTCCATCTCGTCAGAGCAGCGTCTTTAAGTGATTGACCAGACTCGACATCGTCTATCATTTTCCCTCCTGATCTTAAAGCGTATGGGCCTATCCCCATTAAACCGCTTTTAAGAAATGGGACGGCTGAGCGAAAAATTCCTCCCAAAAAATCTCCAAATCCCCCCGATCCTCTTTGTATACGTCCCCCGGTAAAATAAGCGGCACCTCCTCTCTGGCTAGGGCAATAGTGATGCAGACATACGCGAGGATCTAATCCTTGGTAAGGGACTCGCATTTTTTTTTCTAAGGACGTCGTCTAAAGTATAGTGTCAGGCTAACTTCTCCGGACTGAAATGGAATGTCCATTCCCATGTCCGACATTATATACACTCTTATAGCCTCGAAATTCAAACGAGCTAGAGGTCTGTAGTAAGGCTTTGTAAAAATTTCGTTAGTCCTGTCCCCCATTCCAACCCGCACCACTCGTAATAAAGGCGCCAGAACGTCCCCCACTAGAGTTTCGGCCACAATGTCCGAATAAACGTAGAGGGAATTCACTCCTTCGCTCAAGTTAAGTTTTCGCTGGGCGGTAAGGGATTGGTGAAAAAACCTGTCATAGGGTAAACCTACTCTTCTCCCTAAAACGGTGTTTAAGCTTATGGCTAATATTTCTAGAGGAATAAATTTATTGCTGGGTGATAAGATGGTGGGGGGGAAATAAAGGGACACGTGGTCCTCAGTCTCGCTGTAACTAAAATAAGGATATCTATCTACGCGGATTCTATTTTTAATAGCTTCGTTCATTCTTTCAACAATTTCGGAGCCTTTCTGATAATAACCCGAAGGTAGACCGACTGCCAGATCCGAGGCAAAAGTAACGTAAGAGATCCACCACCCTCCATCATTTTGAGATTCCAAAACTGTTTCCACGACGACCGTGGCGTCCTTTACAACCTCGTAATAGCTTTCTTTCATCGCTTTATCTTTTCTCCCCCAACCCAGAAACTTAGCTAGACTGTACGATAAACATAAATAGCGTTGGGGTACAACTTGTGACTGATTTTCACTAGTTTATTTACGGAATCATAATCAAACACGATGGAAGGCATGCCTAGTTCTTGTTCCACGTACGCGTTTAAAAATGTGAAAACGTTATCCATAATGTACCCCACTAGAGAATAGTCAGTGCCCAAAACCACTAACGTCTTACTCCCCTCCCCTCCCCCTCCTCCTCCTCTTCTCGTCCTAGCTGGTTGAGGATCTGCATTTTATTACGTTCTATCTTTTCAAATTCTTGAAAATCGTATCTAGGGAATTTAACGTAAGTACGGGTCCCACATTTTAACGTCACTCCGCTGTCGTAAGCTACATTTGCCCAGTTTCTCGAATATTGGATCTCGCTCAGACCAACTTCCCAACCACTACCGGAAAGGTTTATTCGTTGAGCTAGTTTCGTAGTGTAATCATTAAGTGAGTTTGTAGGGAAAAGGTCTAAACTAGCATTCGCTGGTAAGGTGACGTAAAAGTTATCGCCATCCATATTTTATAATTTTTTCAAGTCTTTAGCCGGGATTCAACGATTATGACTATTACTATAACCTTCGAAAGACACGAGATACTCTTTGTTGCGTCCGACACCTTTGCTTCTCAATACTTTATCTATTCGATGATAGTCCTCGCCGTCCTTTTTAAACACTTTGCCTACTTCGAACAAATTGAAGCGGCCTTCGATTTCCTCCCCGTTATAGTCTTTAAGCCTGACAGTAACTTGCCCCAAAGAACCGTGAGGCACTAACACGTGTGTTACGAAAAATATTTCCTGCGACCACAAACCCCTGTAAGCTTTATCAAATTTCCCTTTCGATATAGAGATGCGAACTTTATCTCCTACCTTTAAAGGAATCTTTATTTCCTTTCTTTTACGTTTAGTCAAAGCCTGCCCCAACTGTTTTAAATCGTCACCGTACAATTTGCGCCACAATTGCTCGTGGTTCTTTAAAGTGACTTCGTTGGGGGCCATGGCAGTAATTGAATGTCGGGTGTTGTTTTACAAATCTACAATTTTCTGAATGACTGGTACGTATTCGTAATGCCTTTAGACGTAAAGTAACGATGCAATCTAGATTTAAGTTCCCTTTGAAATATTTCTACTTTACTATTTTTAATATCTTCATTTTCGGTAGTGAAAAAATTAATGCCTTCTTCCTTTAAATAATCCTGGACCTCTTTCCCTTTAAATTCTGTCCTTTTGTCGCTGCTCAGATTCATTACTTTATGGTCTATACGTTTAAATATTTTCTTAAAGGCTTCGACCATCTCTTGCCCAGTTTTAGTACGTAACACTTCCACCCAAGCTTTCCGACTAAGTCCGTCCAAACAAGTTAAAATGAACCTATACGGTTTGTTATAAGTCCTTAAAGATACCATATCGGACAAGTCACATTCTAAGAAACTCCCCAAACCCCCTACAATTATCTTGTTGCGTTTAAATTTATATCTCGTAGGTTTATGTATGGTGTACGTATCTTGACGTAAAAGCCAGTCTTTAATGTCGGCTAAAGTATAAGATTTACCGTCTTTCCTAGAGCGAGCGTGTAATTTTCTAGCCGGGGCAAAACTGGTGGCCTCGCCTAAACTATCGTAATACAATTTAGTTAAATAAGCGTCCATCCTCTCTCTATAATTACTGGAAAGAGTCCCAATCGAAATCCTCTGTCTTTCTCCGCCTATTGCCCCGTCGCCTAGCAACGGGAGGTTGATCGACTCTTTCTTTCTCCACTATATCCTCCTTCCTTCTTTTTTTGCTTTTTACTTCTTCTACTTTCGGAGGTGTGCCGGCTAGTGAGAGCGTGGGCGGCCCGGGAGAAGCTGGAGGAAGAAGCGAATGTTTAGCGGGAGTCGAACTGGCAGTTGTCGTTGTTGTTGGGGCTGATGACAATCTGAATTGATCGATAAATTGATCTCTCTGCTGCTCGAGCTGGCCGATATATTTTGCTTTAAAATCTAAAGGGAGATGATCGGTATTTAAAATAGTATCTATTCGAGCTTGAATTTCTTTTATTTTGGTATATAGACCTCCTTCCGGCAAGTACAGAAATCCGTGGGGTTGACTGTCGGCTGCTGCTACAGTTGTTGTTGTTGTTGGGGCATATTTCTTATAAGTATCTTCGGGGACTAAATACATTCTATTCAGTAGAGAACTCATTATTATTTATTAGCGCCAAATATACCCCCTAGAACCGACATGGCTGTAGGAATAAGCCAGGGCAGTATTAGACCTACTTTTTGCACCAGCACCGTTTTTCTGGATTTAAGAGAAGCTCGACGGTTCCCTAGAAGTCGGATTTGTTTCTTATACTTCTTCAATTTACAACGAGTGGATGGTGGATAAATTCAAGGCGATTTCGGAAATACAGTTCACTTGGGACTTGTCGGCGTGTTGTAATAAATTCTTGCGTTGTTGATTGCTGAGTTTACACAACGCTTCTAGGAGCGGTCTATGTTTTCGAACGTTCTTCATCGGGATCTTCACGTCGAATAAACTAAAGTGGTTTCTCCGGGAAATATATGGGTTCGCAACCGAGTCGCGTCGTTGGATTTCGAGTGCATGTCGACCAATAAATAACCGTATTTCTGGCTGGTGATGGCGTCGTCGTAAGCGGCCATGAACTGTTTAGTTTTGGACGGATAGGCCTGGGCCGCAAAAGTCATTATTTGCCGTTTATCTCTCAAGTTTCTCAGCAGCACTACGTATTGAGCGTTTAAAGCAATGTCCCTTTGATTTTTACCTTGACAGAATAAATTCTGCGTCAAGTAGAAAATTGAAAATTTATTGTGGTGGCCGTGTCTAGTAAACAGTTCGGCAATATCGCAGCTAGATGTAGCCACGGCTGACATTAAATCATCAATTATGAGGGCCTTGTGAATGTTAGGATCGTAGCTAGCGATGTCCGTCGGCAAACCGCGATGGAATTTAATTATATCTTCGTATTTTTCCATCCAGTTCTGGTAACTAGAATAATGCCAATGTATTTCTTCAATTTTCTCGTCCGTCATAGAGTCCAAATGATCGATAAATTTCAAGACCCAAGAAGTTTTTCCACCACCAGTTGGACCAGCAACTATGCAGTTAAAAGGCGCGTGAAACTGGGCAAAATCGGCTATTAATTGAGCACCCATCCCGACTCGTTGTTGCTGCTGTTGAGTCGAGGAATATTAAACTGGTGAGGCAGCCACCACGCCAAACAATTTAAAAATAAAATCAACAGCAAGATTATACTTTTACAAATCTCGTATTTAGGGTCGGCAATGAATGACGAAGTCCTAGAAATTGAACGTTGGTCCATTACGGGCAAATGTCACTACGCGAATGACCACCGGCTACTTTCCATCTTTATTTTATTTCCTCCTCCCCCTCCTCCCCCCTCCTCTCTCTCGTGGCGGGCGGCGGGTGGGCGGGCGGCAAGTCGGGCCTCCTCACGCCTGTGGCGTGCGGGGACCCGGCCTCTACTCGAAAAATATTACGTGGATGGTAGGAGTTAAATCATAAGTGACCAAAACTTGGTTGCAGGAATTACTTAGTCATAGGAATTATTTTTTCGCTTTCCCCAGCACCGTACAGTTCAAGTTCGACATGCAGTCGACCGCCAAATAGTTTCTTTCATAAATGCTTCGTAAATGCAACGCGCATCGCCTGCCGTGAATAAGTTGACTGCTCGCGCAGGCTGGTGCGACGACGTCTCTTTTTTCCCTCCCTTATACATTCGCAACGCGTCATACTGCAACGAGAAGGGGAGGGGGGGATTAGAAATCTCTTAAACAATCATTTTGGTAAAAGTTAAAAGCTGAGGAACAGCGTGCTTGTAAAAAAAGGGGGTTGATGAGAGCAACAAGCTTTGTGGATCCAGAATTATGCCGCAAGAAAACTGGTTGTGGTGCCGCATTGTGTGTGCACGTTTACCGCTTGACATTAATAGCCCCAAGGGACGGTTACGTACGTGCTTCTATTCATCCAGCGTTTGTTCGCTAGAGTTCTGTAAATTTTGTTTTGGCTGGTAGTAGGCAAATGATTGTTTTCCTGAATATTTTACGAGGTTCAACGATTGTAACCGTTTCGTGGGCGTCAGGGTTTTTAACCATTGCCGATAAACACTCAAAGTCCAAGATTTGACTGTTTCTAAAATTTAAAGTGATGCCACGGACCTTAACAACTTGCTTTACGCCTCTGTCACTTTTCACTACGAAACAATAGTTTTTGGCTCCGTTGGAAACGAAGTGTATTATTTCCGCTCGATTGCCATAAACTGACAAATCGTTCGTGAGACTGCCTAGCTTCGGGTCGTTTTCAGGAGGTGGCTGGTGGCAGGATGTCTTATAGAATTTGGAGTCCGTGTCAGCATAAAAAAATACTGCCTGGTTCGTGTTGACGTAGCAGATGCAACAATAGTAGGCGACCATAGCATGTAATGAAACTACTTATTGCCACGGATACATTAGCTTTACCTTCGCTTAAATTCATATTGTTGCGGTAATGAATATCTCGGAGATTGTATTGTTGACATCTAACACGAACGAAAAATACTCTGCCGCATTGTTGATAAATTTTGTAGACAGTAAGTCTTCACGCTGCGAAAATTTGCCTGAAATTGAATTCAAGAAAAATCTTAGAGATCCCCCCCCCCCCGGATTGGCTATTATATTTTGATGATTTAAATCAATGTGTTGAGTATCCCTAACATGTTGTACGTAGGCCTGTTTCTGTTCGTCGGTCGTGCAACCCTCCGGAAAACCTGACATTCGAGTTTCATAGCATAAAACGTTTTCACATAGTTCGTAAAGAGTCCCCCTCCCCCTCCTCCCCACTTTCGGGGTCATATTTTGCAGTTTGTGGAAAATGGTACACGCACAACAATTCTAATATTTCGTACCCATCTTTGACCGCTTGCTGGAGTTCCGGGGATACGAACGTGCCTTCGAACGAACGCTGCTCGTCAGAGTGCAAGCATTGACCAGCTAATGGCTGCTCGTCAATACATGTACGACACAGAGTGAAAAACAGTTTACTTTCGTGCTTATAAGGAAGACAAGGGATGTAGAGGGCTCTATCAATTAAACAACAAATATCAATCCAAAATATCAATCCAAAATATCAATATCAATATCAATATCAAAATATCAATATCAATCCAAAATATCAATCCAAAATATTTCGAAATATCTGTACTGCCTTCAAATCCAGTTATTATTGTTGGATGACCAACTGGGAAACGTTCCTCCCACATGACTGAAGGATATAAACTGGTAATATCACCCGCATATATTTTTTCGTCCTCTTGGGCCTCGTGGAGATGGTTATACGTTTCGACACGGCCTCCTCAATACGCATCACGGGGTATCAGCATGGGAGGAACCTTTTTGTAAGCTGTTTCGAAAGCTCGCAATTTTTCGTCACATTTCAGTTGTTCGCGGAATTGACAAGACCATATTTCGATATATTTAACTCCCTATATTTCCTCGAGCGCCCTACGTCTAATTACTGTTTTGTCATAAGCATCTTGAGCCGTTAGTTGACTGAAAGGCAGTCTTTGTTGCCGGTTTAACACACATTTTTCACAGCCATGTACGTGACATCCTTGTAGCTCAAATACGGTGTTGTTGGATTCGCAGTAACCGTCAACGGCATATTTGTTGCCTACCAATTTTTTTTCGCCCAAGTTACCAGCGTGCTGGATAAAAATGCCTCTTTTTGCCGCCTCATAGTCCAACCAAACCAAACTCTCCCTCGAATATTTACGGTCTGGGAAGTAGCCGTCCGATGGAATAGCTGCAATAGTATTTGGTTTTAAATGAAGAACTCTAAAAATAGTCATGGCGAGGTTGCTTATAGACAAACAGTCATGGAAAGGTTCGAGTCCAGGACATATCTCTTGCACGAGTTGCCTAAATTTCAGAATGCATGTCATGAGTACAGTCACATCGTTGCAACAATATTTTAGCAGTTCGTGCTTAAAGTCAAACGTTACATTTTTGGCCCATTGTTCGGCATGCCACTCTAAAAGTTTGGCACGAGCATCGATAGACTTACTGTTCGGGTCATACGTCTCGAAATCAGGAATTTTGCCCTTGTATTCGTAATTTTCTGGTTTGTTGAACATGTGTGGAAAATAGCCTTTACTGACAATATTTTCGTTAAGCCCAAGACTGACTGGCAGTTTTGATAATGACATTGACAAAAACTTGAATGAATCCACCAACTTTATGCCTTCGATTTTTGCCGTGATTATCTTGCTTCCTGAATATATAACAGCAGTCGGCATCACCCCATGATCTAATGCCCAACGAATTAAAAAGGGGCCATCGTATCCGCTGTTATTGTGACTTATCAAAACGAGGTTCGCATCCTTGACATGTGTCGCGAATAACCATTGACAAAAATCGTCCAGTGTCTGTTCACCGTTCATAAACACTTTATGTTTATCCCCACATTGGTCGCATGTGTCTTTATCAAAACAATACGTGCACGCAATATCAATGACCGCTAAATTGACGCTGTGCATAAAATATTCCTTTCCGAGTTATCTGTCACTCTGTTGACCTGCGTTGTTTCGAAATCATAAACGGCGATGCGCACGCAGTCCCTCTTTTTCGGCGGAGGTAAAACTTGAATGCAACACCTATGATCGACACGGCCCCACTTCTTACATATTTTACAGAAACGCTGGCCGCAGTGATGGTCCGTACGTGAGTGCCCCTCGTAGGTTAGAAAGCAAAGCTTGCATTTAAACAAGGATTTGCAGACTGTAGCGTTCTTGAATGAAGGCTGTTTAGTATGGGGACGAGCCAGACACTCCGTGTTCCTGAACAAACGATTACAGGCTGAGCAGGGTAGCCATCTTTTCAGAAAACAAATATGTTTGGGGGAATGACACGAGGTGCATTTGTACCTCTGGCACATGTGTGATTTTGCTCTAGAATAGGGCTTCAGACATGAATGACAAAAGAATTTAGCCGAAAATATAAATCTAGGTTTCAAAATGCCTACAAAATGATTTTGATGTAAAAACAAATAGATGCGTTTAGAACTCGGAGGTCCTTCGAAGGTAACCTGACACTTTGTTCCGTTTTTCTGAAATAACACGATTTGGTACTCGGTTAAGAAATCCTGGAATTCCTTGAGATCAATTACCGAGCAACCGTCGGAACGAACACACACATTGGCATTTGCGTGGAGTTGTAAAGCAAGCTTTTTCTGCACAAGAGCTGATTTACGAATCCTTCTGTACAACGGTGTGTCACCGTCGGCGTATGCCTTGCAAGTCACCAGTGCTCTAGCTAAACACAACTTATCTAAACCATTTTTTGGAAACACTACCGACCTGCGTCGCCCGCTAGCTAGTCATGCAATGACGTCAGTGCGCGACGCTCTTTCTTTAGGAAATGACCCGCCTCTGGGCACTTCGATGTGCGTCACTTTGATTTCCAACTTACTGAAAACGTCAATTTCGCGGCCACTTTGGTTCAATTTCAAAAAAAGACTCAAAATATTCGCGACGGCGAATGTTTCCCTGGCGTGCAAAGGAAGGAACAGATTATTATCGAATCCGGACCCTGAAATACAGATGCCGACATAGTCCTGGGGCTTAAACCCTTCCATTACTCGTTCAAAAATGTCAGTTAAAAGCTGATCTATATAACTGATGGGGTCTAAACGATTTCTATTCAAATACTCGCGGTCTATTGGTTGGATATTTACGGTATAGACAGAAGTGTTAGTGCTGAACTTTTTCACATATTTACCCCTACATTTAACAATGCTGAATCTATCGTTTTTAAACGTTTCATTGTCCCCTGGAGTCTCGCAATCGTGCAAATGACGCTGCTCGGAACACGATGGTTTGTTATTTTTGCCCTCCCCATTCCCCCCCACCTTGCTGGTTCGAATACACTGTTGGGAAAAGAAAAAGAGGAAACTTTAGAATAAAGTGCTTCGATAGAAACTTGGCTCCATTACACACTCATGATGGCGTTGACTCGCCGAATTGGCCTTACATCCACGACAAGGGAGACGTTTATCCTCTACACCGTCGTCACACTTTACGTGGGTTATTTCTTGGGTGCATTTGGAGCACGCGGCCGGAGCATCTTCCAGCTCAATCACTTCGGCTTCCTCCTTGGTCTGGCTTGAAGGGGGAGAGGGGGGAGGGGGCATGTTAATGTCTTTAACGGTCTTGTTACCAGTAGGTTTCTTCGGGGGTGCGCTTTTTGCGTTTTTTTTCAGGTTCCCCCTCAACCTCGTCACTCTTCCTTTTTTCGGACGTAGTTGGCAACGTTGTAGGCTGCACAACTGTAGGTTGCGCTGGAACGGTTATTAGGTCCGTTATTCGTTGAGTCCAACAGGCTACTGCCTGAGAGATGTTAGGCTGCAAATATTTCATATTGATAATGTTATATTCTGTTAAAGCAACTGATTTAGCTCTTTCTGTCAAAACGAGCACATTTTCTGCTACTAGGCGAATCGACACATTATCTATTTTGATGTCCACGGGAGCATTCGGTTGCCTCCAGTATAATCGACCCATCAGGCTGAGCCATTGTGCAGGTTGTAAAATGGGAGCTACCACTTCATTTTTACCTGTACTAATTTTAACCGTATTGATATCTGGAAATATCCGTAGGTAATTAAGGCCAGAAAGAGGAAACGAATCGCAATAGAAACCGTAGTTATTCATGACTGTGGAAAGGAAAAAAAAGCCAACATTACTACTCCAACCAAGTCTCTGTCGCTGGTGTGGGGGAGGGTACGAGCTCCTTCAATTTTCTATCTAATAAACTAGAAATGTCAGCAACATAACCGATCAACCCTGAAAACTGTCGGTAGTTTAACACTATGTATTTACGACCGTATTTTTCCAGTATGAATTTGGCCTGATACACTGATCCACTGTGAGAGACGATTATTTTTAACGCCGGGCCATAGGTTCGGCCGGTAATTATTTGTTGCTGTAGGCTACGTTCGCTCACGATTCTATTATATGTGTCCCAGTCTTTGGCGAATTCACCCCATTCTGGCGGCGTGAACGAAATTCCACGACGCCCTGGCAATAATCCACAACTTGGTGTAATGTATTCTCTTAAATGAATATAAATTTTCCCCTGAAATTCAGTTATCTGGAGGTAAATATCTCCTACCAGAAAGTAAGTGTCGGGACAGTCGACTGCTTTTATCGTTGCCGTTTTTACTTTCCTACAGAAAAAACAAAAAACATGAACCCTCCCATTTAATTTTTGCCCTATCCTGCCGCACAATACTAATAAATATAAAAATAGGCTTACCTTTTCTTCCGTTGAACACTGTTTGGGTTTCCTTTTGGCCGCACTACCACACTTCGCTTGGCTGTTTTTTCCCTCCTATAACACGAGCCAAAGTTAAAGGAGGAAGAGATGTGACATGTTTTCAACCTATAGCATCGTAGCTGTGACGTCCTTAAGTCTCCTCCTATTCCTTTTTTTAAATTTATTTTTACTGTACAAAAACGATTACGTTATGATACAAACCACACGTAGATGAGTTGCTTACGTTCTTAGTGTCACCCCTCTCTGACAACTAACACCATTCTTAATTAGCTCTATGGGTCATGTTTAAACAGTCTGACTGTTAAAGACCTTAACCACCTGTGGAAAAGCAAACTGAGATGTTCCCCCTATGAACATCAACAACGTAACTGGTACATCTTCGACCATGCTTGTACGTGACGAGGGTATCGAACCTTGTTATCTCCTTTATCAAGACCGCGTGTGTGAGACATCCTCTGTCATGTATAGGATGCTCGGAGATGTACCAGTTACGTTTATGCGTGCGTGTGTGTGTGTGTGTGTGTTCTGACCAATTAACGACTTGAATTGTTTTTCAGTGTCTCAGATGCTTTTATCTCGCGTTCCATCCTGGTCCATCCCGGTCCTTGTTAACTTACAGCTGTGTCTCTACGCTTTTATTTCGGACTCTCAACTTTTATTCAAGCGGCCGACGGCTCAGCTTTCATCTTTCCCCGACCAGCGCTGCCAAGAGGGAAACCAGAAACCCACTAGCACGAAGGAGGAGAAGCTCACACTCGCTACCCACTGGCCGCGCAGGAAAATGGTCAATTGCCCACACTCGCAACGCACAACTGCCGGGAATGAGTCCGAGGCTTAAAGACGGGGTGCCACACCACCCCAGAAACTCGTAGATGCACGCTCCCACCTTCCCGGATTAAAATGTGCCCCTGAATGGCCATCACTCCCAATACTAATGGGGTAAAAAAACTAGACAGACCGGGTCATTACACTACTACCCCCTCGTCCAG
>JAHWFP010002521.1:32556-80035 GCA_023313725.1 Lithobius niger | reverse complement strand
CCCCCCCCCATCCCCCCCAGTCGCTTCGGCCCTGGCTATTTCAGCGAAATTTTCTATTGCTAGTTGCCGTTTTGGCGAGTAGGGTTAAATTCCAAGTTGCCAACTGTTGATTATTATTCGCCAAATGGCGACCGACATTGGCGAGGGTTGCAAGGGGGCCAAAAAGAGGAGAGACAAGTGAGCTTGAGGAAAGATCACTGAAGAAGATTGTAAACACCTGAGAAGCAGTATACATGGTACCATGTGGATATTGCGGTTCCATTTATGTTATTGCAGTACGCCACATGGAAAAGCACCACAAGATCAACTGGGAAGCCACTGAAACCTTCCTGGTGTCTAACTCGGAGACCAACATTTGAGGAACCTGTCCCTGGCTACTCAACATCACATCTGACAGAAGGTTGAACTGATGAATATCGAGGACCATTAAATTCTGGAATACAGTTTCTGCTCTGCAGCGAGTTTAATACCGAGCTGCGTGAGAAGTGGAGGATCGGCCTTACAAGCGGCGGAGGCTATGCTCGGCTATTCAAACAGGAGACGATCGAACATGACGTAGTGACATGAATTTTTTGTTATTGCCTGAAGAAGACGATTATCTGAGTCCCTAAATCTCCAGATCACTGGCTGTCGAAAATTTCCAGAAGAATTTGATAAAGATATCATTTTTTTTTTGTTTCGAAATTGCGCATGAACTGTACTAACAAAGATTTTTTCGAAATCACAAAAAAAAATAATGTGATACCCGCCACTTAGATGCCTTCGTCCTGCTTGGTAGTCGCGGCCAAGAACCTTGCGCATGTGTGAGAAAAATCCTCATTCCTTTGTCAGGCGCACTGGCGGTGGGAACAAAGAGTGGAGGCCGGCTGGCTAATTAAGTAGGTATTCAGGGATAGAAACAGGTTTACACCCATTCTGGCTTTCGTTTCTATACCAGAATATCGTCCTCAATTAAATTTTAACATCATCCAAACTTTGACAACCCAGGTGGTGGCAGTTGCCGCTGTCGCCTCCAGCCTTTAAGTGGTGTCCTTGTTCCGCTTTGAACCTTCTGAAGTATGGCAAGGCGGCAGAGGGAACACAAAGCAGATCTCTCGGGGTTAAGTTGTAGCGCATTTCTACGAAACAGCTTGAAGAAATCTCCTACACAGATACAGTGTTGTAAACAGGCCAAGAAGCAAACAGTGCACGAACCCCATGAGCGGTTTTTCTGATGTCGTCAGAAGCCATGGAGTTACCACAGCTTACATAAGAGAAGAGAATAACGGTTTGGATCCAGAATGAAATCGTAGCAGGAGAAGTTTATTCAGATGCAGAACGAAAGGAAAAAAAAGAGAACCATTAGTCCTTTTCTCCATGAATGATCCTTGATCCTATATATATAAGGAGAACTGTAATGTTATCACTGATGCTGAAGTCTTTCCTCTTCGGGGCCAGTGAGAGGACTAAGAGCAGGAATAGTAAAGAACTTGGAAGCTGCAGACGGGCCTCAACTTTCAGCATGAAAGGAAGCCAGGGAATGAGCCTGACAAGAATTATTGTCAAAGCGAAGATAAGCTTCATCTATGTTCATATTCTGGATTTCGGAGCATGTTTTCCCCGATGTTAAGGCAACAAGAAAAAAAGTCTTCTTGTCACTAATCTTAAAGAAGCTTGTCTAAGTTCATAAGGGGTCCTTTTAGAAGCCTTGCTAAAACAAGCGGAAGGTTCCATTAAGGGAAAAGTTTCCTAGCGACCGATCTCTCCATCCCAAAGGCATTAACAAGACTCCTGATATTGTACAGAACAACGTTGTGGCCAGCAGCTCTGAAGACCTTAACGGGAGACATATTCATTCCCGATGTAGAAAGACTTAAAAATGTCATTAGGCGAGGAACAGATGGAGCCAAGGAATTAGTCTTGTTCCCGGGCTGCCTCTGGGGTGCAACCGTTTTTCACAAAATTTCACTTCACATATTTTTTTTTTTTTTTACAATTTTTCGCACACGGTTTATTAAAATTTTAACATTTTCGCACCTTGACTTCCTACAGTTTTCACAGTAGAGACTATATTTTTTTTCACCTTTTTTGTTCTTGTTAGGCTATAGGTCTAGGTAGGGATGGCACAATAATCGATAATTCGATAATATAGCGATACAAATTTTGGTGTATTATCGTACTGAACTTTTTCTGATTATCATGCAAATTTTATGCAAACCCTGAAGCTTAAACTTGAATTTGGACCACAAAATGGTGGACTGCCTTGATGTTTTTCTTTGTTTGGACTGATTGTTTGCCGAAATGTGACCCCTTTAGTGTCGTTGTCGTGCTTCTGATGATGGTGATCGTATAAATTAACACCGAAAATTCAAAGTTAGACATACAATTGTCTGGTTTGTGGCATTGTGTCATTTTGGAAGATGTTTGAACCAAGCGTTCAATAGTGTTGCTACTCACTTTAGCTGAGTAGTGTGTTAGTTTAATGCAAATAATATTTAAGCATTGAGTACCAGCACAACTACTAAATTGTTTCTACACAGTGAGGAAGTAAGGGACAATGGCATGTGGATTTTCATGTCTACTGGCCAAGTGGCTAATGCCACACAATTCACATTCGTGAAGGTTGCACTGTACGCTTCAGCCAAGGGTTTTTTTTTTTTAATTAACAAAATTAAAATGGTTATTCTAACCTGAAAATTTATTTTATCAAGATATTGTCGATTATCGCGATAATTTTAAACAGTTTTATGGTGACAAAAAAAATTTGGGATCGTTCCACCCCTAGGCCTAGGTTGCATCACTTTTTATTTTTTTTTAGGTAGAAACTGCGGAGGTTTCCAACTGTTTTTTGCTGCTTCTTCACCTAAGCAAGCCAGGCAACGCGCAAAATGAACACTTGCCATAGAACTAATGCACCAAGAAGAATTTAGGTCACCAAATCGTCTTTTCCTAACAGCATGGCAGCATTAAATGTCTGAAATGGTCGCACATATGTTTGACTTCCGCGACTCATTATGTAAATCGAAAATACACACCTTCCTTAAAAACATCAACAGCTAGAACGGAGAGCGGGGTGAGAAGAAAGAGCGAAGCTAGACCTGTTCTGGCGAAGGAAGCTTGTGGTGACAGAAGGGAGTCCGCAATTACATGCTGACTGCCGGAGATGTGGAGAGGTAGAATGGTTGTTTTTAGAGTGATGCACAGTCTGAAAATTGCTGATGTTACTTTGTGTAGATGACGGGATCTCGTACCTCCTTCCTTCCGTAGGTGCGACGGCTGTCGTGTGTCTGCTTGCATCTGGAAACGAGTTTCTGAAAATGGCTGAAGGCATTGAAGGCACTGAGGGCTTTCAATTCTAGCACGTGATGTGGTCTTGGTCATGAATTGTCCAAGTGCCGAAGACTTCGTGGTGATCGATGTGAGCTCACAACCCTTCTAGAGAGGCGTCTATTAGAAGGTGGAGGTGTGGTTGGGGCGAATGAAGCGGAACTGCATGTGAAAGGGTCTGAACATCTGATCACCATAGGAGAGATTCACACGGAAAGGTTTTGTCAATGGGAAGCGTGAGAGGACTTGGATGTTGCCCTTTCCCCAGCTACCCATGTGAAAGTGGTGAAAAGGTTTAGTCATCCACTTGCCGTTAAGGACAAGATTTGCCATGGAGTCCATTTTCCCTAGGACAGAGTTGCGTTCCATGAGAGTGTGATGGGTTTTTTGGTGAAAAGAACATGAAAATGTTATGCTGTCTTCAATTCTGTCTGGTGAAGGCATTACTGTTACAGATGCGAAGTTGAATCAGACTCCTAGAAAGACAAACTCTTGAGCTGGGGTCAGCCTTGATTTCTTCAGGTTTATCCAAAACCGAGTCGGTTGAGGAAATGCGTGGTGAAGTCTCGGTTGAGGAGATGCGTGGTGAAGTCTCGGTTGTGAATAAGCTGGTGTGGATTGAGGTCGTTTAGAAGACAGTCGCCTAAGCAATCGCTTGCTGGAACATGGTTTTGATGAAGGTGAGCCAGGATGGGTTTAGGACGAGTGTGAAAATTCTATGTCCTGCGTTGTGGCCAAAAGGAAGGCATTGGAATTTGTAGACCTTGCTGTTGTACATGAAGTGAAAAATGTGGTGTACCGATGCATGAAGAGGGACATGGACGTAATCATCTTCTAAGTCTAGTGATAATGTCCATTCGTTTGCTTTTAGAGATTGGCGAATGATGTCTACCATTTCTATCTTGGAAAGACAATTTTCCAGTTTGTTTAAATTTAGGTTGAAATTGCGCCTTTCGCCGCCGGATTTTTTTTGCCTGAGGAAGATCGTACTGTAGAAGCCGGGACAATTGGGGGTTGAACTTTCTCTGATGGCTCCTTTCAAGAGGTCCAGAACTTCGGACGAGAGGTTAGGGGTTACTGCTGAGGCAAGCCACCTTTCGCCCGTCGGTGGTTTCCGGCGTGACAGAGAATCGGCAATCACATTCCTGTTGCCTGGGATGTGGAGAGGCAAGAGTGTAATGTTGTATGGAATGCATAGGTTGAAAATTTCTGAAGTTAGTTTGTACAGGGATCTAGATTTTGTTCCTCCTTCCTTCCTGATGTAGGCCAAGGCTGTCGTGTTGACGGCCTGGACCTGGATTGTTTTGTTTTGTATCAATGGGAAGAAGTGTTGTAGAGCGAGTAGGATCGCTCGGAGCTCTAGGGTGTTGATGTGGTCCTTGCATGTTGAAGGCCAAAGGCCTGAGACTTCCTGAGTTCCTAGATGTGCACCCCAGCTGGTTTTCGATGCATCTGTGAAGATGAGTAGGTCGGGTGGGGGTTCATGAAGAGGTTGTGTCTTCGTGAGGTTGGTGATGTCCGACCACCATAGAAGAGAGCCTAGGGGGAAGTCGGGACTGAAGGGAATGAGCTTGTCTGGTTGTTCCTGGTTGATCGCCCAGTTGTTTATGCGATGGTGGTGAAGTGGCCTGACCATCCAACGGCTGTGGGGGTGAGGTTCGCCATCCCATCCATTTTCCTGATGAGGGAGTTTAATTCCCGGGGAAAAAACTTGTCTTCGACCGCTATCGGCATTCATTTTACTCTCAATATGTCAGGCGGTGACTCGAGAGAAGAGGCAGTGTAAACGAGCGCCACCGAAAAACGCCTGTTTTTTAAGAAAATTGAAATTTTTTTTCTTGAGGCACATTTGGCCGTTTTTTTGTTAATGGACAGAATCATTCCAAATTTTCAACATCTATAGCTTGCCCAAATACAAGATGCTTGGGGAAGCCCAAATCCGGACTTTCCACCAGGAAGTACCAGTAATTCACGTTTGAAGATCACCCCAAAACCACATCGCACCTTCAACATGGCCGCCATTACTGAACTCTGTATTTTTGCATTTTCATTTTATCCTTGTTCTTTTCGGGCATAAAGCCCCAAACTCTAGCTTAGTTGTATTTTAGGAGAAAGGTACTGAACCATGTACCCATGTACTGACAACCATTTTTGAAGTGTGATATTTTTTATTGTGTTTGAACGATCGCAACTACTATGAAAAATTTCCACTTAGATCAAACGTTGTCCGTTAACTTTATAGAGTTCAAACCTCCACTTTAACTTTATGCGTTTTAGCATAACATCAAGCTAGACTATTTATTCATTTATTTAGCCTTTCATAATAATCTTTTACCCCCAGAAACGCTGCCATTAGTCCAAGTAATTAGACATCGGCATTCTACCGGACACGAATTTTCAGTGTATATATGTTTATTTTAGTTCTCCTCTCAGCCCAACCCAACCAAAACACTACTGATAGCTTGAACTACTATTAAATCCAAAAGAATTCTTAAAAAGATCTGTTCCAAACAATTCCGTAAGTCAAACTGTGCAAAAACTTCGAAAACCCCTTTTTGCCCCCCTCCCCAGCCAAAACTAGTTGTGGTGTATAACACTGCAGTTTACAGTTAAAGCTTATAAAATTTAATAGTAATGTTCTCTGCATTACCCAAAGCCAAGTAATAAGCTTTAACAAGAGCCAATTCACGTTGCAATCATGTAAATATGGAATCCGTAGCCAATAATTCAAAATAAAGGCCTATTTCCAAATGTTCAATTGAGTAAAACTCAATACAGGCCTGTCTTTTCCATCCCTACTCCTTCAAACGGCTCTGCACCCAGTTCCTTTGTTCATCCGACTTCTCCCACTTTCTATTGTTTTCGAGGCCCTCGGCCAATCAGACCCCCGCAGCTATCCTCCACGTCCGCGCTTTCCCCCCTCTCCAGCATAAAACCCCAGCCCCAGAATGCATAGTTAGCACAGCTCACAGATCTCAAGCTAGAGAAGGGTCACGCCAGTCGGGAGTGGAGACGCCATGTCCGTGGGATGCCATGCCGGGCAAAATGGCAGTGGTTCGTATGTTTGTTGTTAGCTTTTGAAAATTTAATTTAGGACCCCCAAGTCTAAATTCTAGTTTAAATTCGTAACATAAACTCTCTCTAGCTAGGGAATATTATGGTGGTGACGCCTGTAGCGGCATCTTAGGTTTCTCACCCCATAACGTCAGAGTGGTTCTCTTACTAAAAACCAAAATCTTTCTTATTTGTTTTAAACATTAATTCAAATAACTGACGGTTTGATCTTTGTGTGGGATTCATTGGTTATTCACTCCAGACGGACTTTATAAGTAGCCGAGGCTTTTATAATTTGAGGAGTTGACTTGTAAACAGCAACTCTGGGAGGTTTAAGGCTCCGTTTTATCACTTAGAAACAAAACTGTGAAACGGTTGATCTTTCATGCGTGTTTGAAACATACTGTTTGATAGATTGTAACCAGCCGAGGCTGTTCAATCTTGCGGACGACTCTGCGGAGCGTTCAGTATTGCTTTTTCTATTCGAAAAATTAAGTGGTTGTTTTATTCTGAAACACAAACGTCGTTTTAGTCCAAAACTTGTGAAAACGAATTACATGTTGTAAATTCAAACCTTGTGCATTTTAAATACTTTATTTCAAAAGCTTCCGTGCAAACTAAATGTAAAGTGTGATTTTTATATTCTCTGATGTTATAATAAAAACCAGGAGTTTTTAACTTCAGTTCGTTTGCTAGTCGATTAACTGTTTAAGTGTAAATAAATATGTAAACCATTTTTAGTTTAGCTCTTGATAAACGGTTAAATTTCCATCGCTGGTGGCAGTGAAATACCAGCAGTATTAAGGTTAGGCCCCTTTAATTTAGGACCCTGCGCTCCATCCCCCATGCTGGGACAGTAGCCCTTGCTGTGCTTATGCCGTAAAAGTCGCAATAATCACCGCAACACCTTAAGCTGAATCTCCGTGTCAAACCAGGAAACCGGAGGCGCTACAAGCACCTGAACCAGCGTAGCGTCCGCCGTTACAGCAGGGTGGGAGTTAGGTTAAGTATGTTTTAGGCAAAAAGAAACCATTTTTAGCCGGCCTGGCTGGAGGCCGGCAAAATGTTCTTTGTTTATTGCCAAAACATATTAAGCTGATCATTTTAGCATTATCAGTTGACATCGTCAGAGTCTGGTGGCGGGCACCGCCCTGACGAGCGCCCCGGGATGGAGCAGGCGTTCCCCCAAAAATTTTAGTCTGGAAGAGAAAAATTTGCACTTTATTCAGAACAGCATGGAATCAGGAACTTAGATCTCTTTCGTAGGGATTGGTGGCCCTGAAAAGGACCGTTGTTTGTGGGTCTTGCTTCCTTCTGAATGGCTGGCTTCCTTCTGAATGGCTTGCTTCCATCTGGATGGCTTGCTTCCATCTGGATGGCTTGCTTCCTTCACGGATGGCTTGCTTCTGCTTCGTTCTGAGTGCTTAATAGGGGTTTGACCACGGTTCTGGCTGCGACGATTGGTCCCAGCCGGTGTAGTCCATATTCTTCCCTTGACATACCCCTCAAGTAGTGGGAGGTGAAGGTTGATTGATGTTGCCATGATGCTGCTGCCAGGATTTCTTCTACTGGGATGGCGTTATGGTGGGCCCATGACGTGGAGACTGCTCTTACTTCATGAGCCGTCCCCCTCATGCTCTCATTCGTGGGTTGTTTTTCATATGCTGCCTCGATTGTTTTCTTGATCCATCGTGATACCATGGCGGCCGAGGTTTCGCCGATTTGGAGATCTACTGGTAAAAATAATTGGTTTCTGCCTCGACGGATGTCTCCGTGACGTGTCCGGGCTATGTAAAACAGTAGTGCTCTGACTGGGCAAAGAAGGCGTTCAAGTTCGTTGCCTAATAAGGTGGATAGGGCCGGATAAGTAATTGGTTTTGGAGGTTCTGAAGGTTTTTGTGTTTTTGCTCTGAAAGTTAATCTTGGATATAGTGCAACAGAGGAGAAGTTGGGTCCGAAAATGCAGTATGCTGGATCTGCTGAGAGGGCTCGAATCTCAGAACATCGAAGGATGGCTGCTAGGGTAACAAGGAAGACAGTTTTACAGGTCATGAGATAGAGGGAGCTATCTTGCAATGGTTCGTATGGTTCTTCCACGAGGGACTGAAGGACAAGGAATAGGTCCAGGTCTGTTATTGTTCTTCTGGTTGTGGGTCTTTCGTTTTCGAGAGAGCGTAGAAGGGCTGAAAAGCGGTAATCATCGTGTAAGTTGATTTTGTTGGCGGCCTTGAAGACCGTGTTTAGGGCTGAGCGATAGACCAGAATTGTGGAGTCTTTGAGTTTGTCGAGGTTGAACAAGTCAGTGAGAAGTTTAGAAGGATGGGAAGAGGTGGGTTGATTGGATTAGTCTGTTTTGTGATACACCAACGAATCAATTTGGACCAGTGGCTGACATACATCCGATTGGTGGAGTCCCTGGTTGCTTTCGAGGTGATGTGTTCGGCTTCCTCTTGATGAATCCTGCCTTTTTGAGGAGTTTGACGATAATAGCCACCCGTGTAGGTTGAGATTTGCCAGGTTCGGGTGTAGCTTTGAACCTTTCTGTTGTGACAGAAGATCTGGATGAAGAGGTAGACTTCTTGGAGTGTCGACTACTAGGTCTAGAAGGAGTGGGAACCAAGCTGCTGATTGCCGAAGGGGGGCTATGAGCAGGAATAAGCTCTGAATTTCTTGTATTTTTTGAAGAACTTGTGGAAGGAGCTTGAAGGGGGGGAAGAGGTAAGCGAATAGTTTGTGCCATGGGAATATCAGGGCGTCTACTGCTACTGCTGTTTCGTCCGGGATGGGTCTGATTTAGAGGGGAAATCTGGCATTGTGCTTCGTGGCGAACAGGTCCAGCATCGGAGTGCCCCAGATGGTGAAGAGAGATTCACAAATGGATTTCTTGAGGTACCATTCGCCCGTCGGTGGTTTCCGGCGTGACAGAGAATCGGCAATCACATTCCTGTTGCCTGGGATGTGGAGAGGCAAGAGTGTAATGTTGTGTGGAATGCATAGGTTGAAAATTTCTGAAGTTAGTTTGTACAGGGATCTAGATTTTGTTCCTCCTTCCTTCCTGATGTACGCCAAGACTGTCGTGTTGTCGGCCTGGACCTGGATTGTTTTGTTTTGGATCAATGGGAGGAAGTGTTGTAAAGCGAGTAGGATCGCTCGGAGCTCTAGGGTGTTGATGTGGTCCTTGCATGTTGAAGGCCAAAGGGCCGAGACTTCCTGAGTTCATAGATGTGCACCCCAGCCGGTTTTCGATCATCTGTGAAGATGAGTAGGTCGGGTGGGGGTTCATGAAGAGGTTGTGTCTTCGTGAGGTTGGTGACGTCCGACCACCATAGAAGAGAGTCTAGGGGGAAGTCGGGACTGACGGGAATGAGCTTGTCTGGTTGTTCCTGGTTGATTGCCCAGTTGTTTATGCGATGGTGGTGAAGTGGCCTGACCATCCAACGGTTGTGGGGGTGAAGTTCGCTATCGTGTCCATTTTCCCGATGAGGGAGTTTAATTCCCGCCCGCCGCCGCACTGGTCTTTGACCGAAAGAGGCGGATGTGTTGAAGGACGTCCTCTATCCGTTCTGGGGAGGGAGCAATTCTTGCTGTTTGGAGGTTGAAGGAGGCTCCTAGGAAGGTGAAGATTTGGGCTGGCGTTAGACGTGACTGAGTAGTTTATTCCAAAGCCCAGCTGGTTTAGCAGGGAGATGGTTTTGTCTCGGTTTTGTTCCAGATGAAAGGGTCTGGATTGTTGAGAGCCCAGTCGTCCAGGTAGGCGATCGCTTGGATTTGGTGTTGATGAAGGTTTGCCAGTATTGGTTTGAGAACCAGTGTGAAAATGCTTGGGGCTGCATTTAGGCCGAAGGGAAGACAACGGAATTCGTAAACCTTTCAGTTGTAGATGAAGCGAAAAAGGTGGGTGATCGCCGGATGGATGGGGACGTGAAGGTAGGCATCTTCCAGGTCGATAGAGACTGTCCAGTCGTTTTGTTTGAATGAAAGACGGATGGACTCGAGAAATTCATCTTGAACTGATCGTTTTGAATGTATTTGTTGAGAGATTATAAACGGGACAGAAAGCCAATTGGGCTCGAAAGTCCAAAAAGGCAACGTAAATAGGTTTGCATCCATATTTAATTTGTTGAGAGGTTTCATGTTGAAGATCAGACGGGAGCCTTCTGACTTCTTTTGTCGGGTGAATATGGATCTGTAAAAGCCTGGGCCCGGCTTGTTGTGTTCCCTTATTACTTCTTTCCGCAAGAGTTCCGAGACTTCGAACGAAAGGGATGGTGTTATTGGGGGAGAAAATTCCCATGAAGGGGAGGGTAAGAGTGGTGGTTGGTTTGACAGGGTCAGCCGAAAGCCACGTTTTATGATGGAATGAATTTCCGTGTTTCTTGTCAAGGTTTGCCAAGCTTGGAAGAAGTGGCGAAGTCTTGCGCCGACTGGAAGGCAGGAAAGGCTGGAGGCGTCATTGCTAGTTCTTGCGAAAGGACGAAGGAGGGGGCGAAAAATGCAGGAGGGTCTGGTAGCAGAGGGGGCCTCGCTCGGGGAGGAGAAGCGGCCTTGCGCTTCTTATGGGCACCCGAAAGGGAAGTAGTGCCACGTTTGTGAGATTCGTGGCTGGAGAGTGAAGCGATCCATTCTTGGGTGCGGGCGTGTCTGACGGAAGACGAGCACGATGGAGGAGGCATGGGATTGTCTTGCATCCTTGGGACGGTGTCTTGGACGATGTTCCTAACTTCACTACGAGAGACACTCTGGCCCCTACGTAAGGAATTGGACGACAGATCCAAGGGGGAGTTGCGGACGGGCGATCGGGAAGCCGCCGTGGCACGACGGAGGGTCCTTTTAGCGAGTACTGGTCCTTCGCACGTTGAAAATCGTCATGAAGGGAGGATAAATCTATTGGTTCTGTAGGCGGAGTGTGTTGACCAGGTTGAAAGGGAGCTTCCAGAAGGACATTACACTGGCGGACGGAGCTTCGGTGAAGGTGACGGCAAGGATCGGACCGACGGCAGCGAGGTCGAGGGTGGAGATCCAACGATTGCCAAGGGTGAAAGCGATTGTCTTCGGACGAAGGAGAGCATGAGGGGGAGCAGCAGGTGAAGGGGGAGCTTTGGATGCGGCGGCCATCATCGGTTGTAGAATCCAATTTCCATGCGAAAGGCGGGAAACTTTGGCACGCGGTGGCGTGGAGACACCTCTGGAGGAAAATGAATGCCGATAGCGTGCATGCTGTCACTTTTATAAGGGAGGACAGCCAAGCACATGCGCAGTAGGGATATGCAAGCAGGCGCCTGCGGACCAGAAGAAACCTCCAGGGGAACACCACATTCGAGGAATGTAATGCTAAATTATCAGGTTAATATGTTTTGGCAATAAAGAAAAATTAATTTAACGTTAACAAACACTTATAATTTAGGTTAGAAAAGTATTGTTGCTTACTTTTCAAATGGCGGAAGATTCAGATGACGTTCCTGAATTAACTGAGAATTCGTTTTAAATCACGGTGGTGATGGGCCTAAGAGGAAAAGAGCTACTAGCAAATTAAACCGCCAACTATTCTTCAATTTTAATTCTTTGCTCGGTTTTTATGGAATTAATTGTTATCAGACTTCAACTGACGAAAGCTTGGAAGGAAAGCTTTTTCTGTACAAATTTAGCTGACGTTTCGGCGGTAAATATAGCAAGAAAACGCAGTCGGACCTCAAAAGTACACGGTCATTTGTGAACACAGTGAATTTTTTTTTTTAGTTCTATAATAATATATACTATTATTATACTGACAACTGGTGTGGAAAGGATCACGTAGGCCACAACCAACCAACCAACCCATATAAAAATACGGTGATAAGAGTTTATACGCGGAATGGTGCCGAATTGGAAAAAGAAAAAACAAAAAAAACCCACCCATTACATCTTTGCAAAAATTTTGAAAGGTTACAGTTCCGCAGGGAACGCTTAAAGATTTCAAGGTTTTGAGCACATACAACCTGATCCGGGAGACTGTTCCAGGGATTTATCACCCGGTTTGCAAAGAACACGCAGTCGGATGCAGTCACGCAGTCTGTATTGGTTAGACACTGAAGTTGAGTTTGCGTCCTCTTGGTTGGGAGGCCGGGACTCTTGACCACTGGGCTGCTATTGCTCTGTTTGTTTGGGGTGTGTTTGACCCCTCACAAACTTCACGTTGTGCGTTGGGCTTTTAAAATCGGGCCTTCTCCTTTTAGAGATAACTGGTAAGGCGTTGGCATCCCAAACGTGTCTCATAACTAAGTTGTCTGTTAAATCATGGCGTTGACGGTCTAAGGCAGCAAATCAATTTTCAGTTTAGTAACTTACTGTACACGATTTTCGCTCAGTTCATTGGTATCATGAATTCAAGATAGAATCCTTAACAAGTTTAGGTTTATACATATTTAGTTAACTTTTCTGCATTAACTAAGACAGCTTTTAAATATTATGGAGGTGATAAGGTAGCAACAGTAGGACTTACTAGCAAACAAAACGGCAACTGTATTTTGACCTTTTCCCCCCGAAATTTTTACGAATTTTATGTCGTCATGTAGATTTCGTCTTCCGGCTGTGCTCCGACGACGATCTCGGTTACTCCCCGACCCCAGAGGGGGGGTTGGAGGCTTCCTCGACGTGGGGGCAAGGCTTCCCCGACCGGTGGCACCACTCCTGAGCCTCCCACCAATAGTCATGCGACACCACTGTTCAGTAAAGTTGAAAGACAAGAGAATGCGCATCATGACCACTCGTGTCGGTACACCAATTGAACAACCGGAAATTAAAGTTTTGTTGAACTCTGAACCAGACTTTTGACTCGTGTTTTGACTAGGGACGGTCAAGAGGCAAAGTGTAGGCGCCCGCCAGTTGGAAAAGAGTCGAAACAATATTGATGCTAGGGATGAAGCGGCTTGGGATGAAGAGGCCTGGCCCTGACCGTCCCTCCCTAGGCAAAGCACAAGTCTCGGTCTGGTTCAGGGTTCAACAAAACGTTTACTTTGGGTTCTTTGAATGGTTTACAGCCACGAGCGGTCATGTTGCGCATTCTCTCTCTTTCAATTTTTCTGAACAGTGGTGGCGCATAAGCATTGGTGGGAGGCTGAGTGGGAAGTGATGAGCTTGGTGAGATATTTGGACAGCTCGTGGCAGGTGCAGTTACCACAAATTATTGTCGAGGCAAGGCAACAACTATGCAGATACAGGCACTGCTATCAGATGAATGAGACACGTCGAGAGCGGCTGAAATTTACTTTTGTGGCGAAACTGCGCACGGAACTCGTGGCTAGAGCCCCAACTCTGAAATATTTGGTCTGCTCCACCATGATTTATTAAAACAAGCCAGCACGAGGTTGCGGATGCCGCTAAGGCAGCCTTGTTGCCGAGACTTCATCTAACTGAGGGACGTGGTGATCCTTTTCAGCGAGGAAGGCAGCACCGGGGGCATGGTTCAGAATTTTGTGACGACTGGACTTAACTTTTGCTTCGCAAGAATTGGAAACTGCACTTCAGCAATTGATAATGGTATCCCAGTTGATGTAATTTATACAGACTACGCAAAAGCTTACGAATCGCTACGATATTAGCCATAATAACCTTTTGGCTAAACTTAAAAACTTTGATTTTCGAAATAACCTACTCGATTGGCTGACCGATTTCTTAACTAGTAAAACCCAGTGGGTTGAACTTGACGGTGTGAAATCAGTAGAAACATCAGCCTCTAGTGAAGTTCCACAGGGATCCTTTTTGGGGCCGCTACTTTCCATCCTATTTCGTAACGACCTAAAATCCTCAAATGAGAATCTTGTATTAAAGAAATATGCAGATAGTGTGAAACAATATGGTAAGGTGGTGGAACGTGACAGTTGTTCTGAACTTCAAGTCGAGTTACATCAACTCCAGTTTTGGTCCTCGGACTAGCAGCTATATAGTCAGGGAGCAGTTGTTACATTTTAAGACCTACTTTAGAAAATTTACCAAGTCTGGTTTTTTGATTGCAATAGCTTCTTAACATCATCTAGTGTTGAATTTTATTTTTCGCCAAAATTGTCGATCCCTGCTTATGTCTGCCATCTTGTTTTTCAAAATGGCCACATCCAAACACCTAAAATGCGTTAAACTCAACTTTAAATTCAGCTAGAGACTTCGTCTTTAAGTATACACCCACATTTTTAATGCAGAGGATCTTGAAAATGATGACGTTAAGGTACTCCAAGATGGCGGACATTAAATATCAAAATGGCCACCTACAATCACCTAAAATACCTTATAACTTGACTTTAAATTCACCTAGAAAAATCGTTTTTGAGTCTACACTCACGTTTTCGATGCAGAGGATCTTGAAAATGATGACGTTAAGGTAATCCAAAATAGCGGACTTAAATATCAAAATGGCCGCTTTCAAAGATCTAAAATACATTACAACTCGACTTTAAATTCAGCTAGATAGTGGGGTAGGGAAGATGTGAAGAATGCCAATTTATTTCACATCTGACAACCAATGTGCCTCTTTGATTTCAGTTAGTACATGGGTAGAGGAGTCTAAAAATCCCAGGACACAAATTTTCATTCCCTTAACCCTCCACCCTTAAAAAAGAAGGGTGAAGGAATGGTTTTTTGGCCTTAACTCCTTAACCATCAATAAATCAAAAGCATAACGTGAAGAAATAACGTTCAGCACACAATTCTGGACAGAAAAAGTTAAATACAACTTTTACGTAAAAGCAACCCCTGAACCCCAAAATCGTATTTAAAGTATATCACTATAAATTTGCGAGAAAGATCCTTTTTTTCCAATTGGTTGTTATAGCCATTTTCGTGTTCAAAGTGCTCTTGCGAGCCCTCTAGTAGCCCGAAGTGGACATGAATTAGTATTTTCTGAAAGGCGGGGTTCTTTCCATCAGTTAAACAAAAACTGTTTACCTTTGCTAGGGACTGTCATACGCCCATTTAAAGGTGAAGAGATAATGGCGTAGCGACGAAAGTGTATAGTGATTTTTTTTAATTCAAAGTGCTCTTGTGAGCCCTATAGTAGCTCAAAATGGACATTCTTATGATTTTCTAAAAGGTGGTGATCTATTCTATCAATTCTAACCGAAATTGTTTAGCTTAGATAGAGACCGTCCTACGCTCATTTAAAGGTGATGAGATAACGGCGTAGCGGCGGAAGCGTATGGGGGTTGTTTTAATTCAAAGTGTTCTTGAGAGCCCTCTAACAGCCCAAAATGGACATGCTTAAGATTTTCTGAAAGATGGGGAGCTATTATTTCCATTAAATTCTATCCGAAATTGTTTAGGTTAGATAGGGTTACACCTATTTTAAGGTGTAGCTGTAATTGGTGTAGCTGCTAGTTTTAATTTCAAAGTGCTATTGTAATGCTCATATTTGTATTTTTATCTAAGCTAAACAATTTCGGTTAGAATCGCTGGAAAAAATAGATCCCCACCTTTCAGAAAATCCTAAGCATTTCCATTTTGGGCTACTAGAGGGCTCACAAGAGCACTTTGAATTTAAAAATCACCATACGCTTTCATCGCTACGCCATTACGTCGTTACCTTTAAATGTGCTTAGGACGGTCCCTATCTAAACCATGCGCAATGGCTGTTTGCTGTGACGTCACCATGAGTTAGCCAATGACAAACGAGAACAACGGCTGTTTGGCCGTCTGATTGGACTAGCCCAGTCACGTGATATGCACGTCGCAGCAAACAGCCATGGCGTGTGATATAAGCTAAACAACTTCAGTATTATTGATGGAAAGAATAGATCCCCACCTTTCATAAAATCTTAAGCATGTCTATTTTGGGCTACTAGCGGGCTCAAAAGATCACTTTGAATTCAAAAATCACCATACGCTTTCGCTGCTTCTCCATTGCCTCTTAGCCGTCAAATGGGCGCAGGACGGACCCTATCAAATGTAAACAATTTCGGTTAGGATTGATGGAAAGAATAGTTCCCCACTTTTCAGAAAATTCTAAGCATAACCATTTTTGGTTATTAGAGGGCTCACAAGAGCATTTTGAATTCAAAAATCACCGTACACTTTCGTCGCTACGCCAGTACCTCTTCACCTTTAAATGGGCGTAGGATGGTCCCTATCAAAGGTAAACAATTTTTGTTAGAATTGGTGGAAAGAATAGATCCCCACCTTTCATAAAATCCTAAGCCTGTCCACTTCGGGCTATAGGGATCACAAGATCACTTTGAACACGAAAATCCCTACAACAACCAATTGAAAAAAAAGGATCTTTCTAGCAAATTTAGGGCGATATACTTTAAATACGATTTTGGGGTTCAAGGGCTGCTTTTATGTAAAAGATGTATATCACTTTTTCTGTCCAGAATTGCGTGCTGAATGTTATTTCTTCACATTATGCTTTTGATTTGTTGACGGTTAAGGAGTTAAACCTAAAAAACCGTTCCCCCCACTTTTTTTTGGGGGGGGGGAGGGTTCGGGGACATGAAAATTTGTGTCTTGGAATTTTTAGACTCCTCTACCCATGCACTAACTGAAATCAAAGGGGCACATTGGTTGCCAACGTGAAATAATTTGGCATTCTTTACATCTCCCCTACCCAACTATCTAGCTGAATTTAAAGTAGAGTTGTAATGTATTTTAAAAGTTTGGAGGTGGCCATTTTAATATTTAATGCCGCTGTTTTGGATTACCTTAACGTCATCATTTTCAAGATCCTCTGCATCAAAAATGTGGGTATAGACTCAAAAACGACTTTTCTAGGTGAATTTAAAGTCGAGTTATAGAGCATTTTAGGTGTTTGTAGGCAGCCATTTTGAAAAACAAGGTGGCAGATATAAGCATGAATCAACAATTTTGGCGACAAGTAAAATTCAACACTAGATGATGTTAAGATGCTATTTCAATTGAAAAACCAGACTTGGCAAATTGTCTAAAGTAGAAAACACCTGCCCCCCCCCCCCCCCCTGGTGGTGCCACACCTCTGGCGCCACAAAAATGTCAAGATTTTCATGTTGGGACAAATAATTCCCACTTCGATTACTACCTATCTGATGAAAATTCACTTCCAAAAATGCAGGTTGTAAATGATTTGGAATATTGATCACAAATGATCTGGGTTTTAGCATCGACTGCAATAAAATTGAAAGGGCAGCCCACCAACATGCTATTACTCGAAAATTCTTCCGTTCAGGGGACCCCAAATCCCTGGTTTGGGCCTTTAAGGTTTACACGAGACCTATTCTTGAATATGCTAGCCAGGTTTGGTCTCACCACCATCTTAAAGACATTGACCTTGTTGAATCGATCCAACTAAATCATTAAAAGGTTATCAAATTTACAGGATCAACTAAATGCGGTAGAATTGGAATCTCTTGAATTAAGACGACTAAGGGCAGACTAGTGTCCAACTTATTCCTAGCCTACATGGTCACTTGGGTGTGGATTCAATTAATTTTTTTTTAGTTCCATTCCGGTGATCGGACGAGGGGGCACTCCTGGAAACTGGTGACAGCTAGTTTCAAGACAAATACCAGGAAATAGGCTATTTTTTAGCAACAGAGTTCTGAATTGTTGGAACAAATTGCCAACCACAGTAGTTGAAGCACTGACTCTTCCCTGTTTTAAAAGTCGTATAGAAAATGTGCGTCTAAAAAAATTATCTTAGAAATTTGTATACGACGACGCATCATTTTGTGAATCTTTTTAAAATTTTGGACTGGAATAAGTGGCATACCCTTCCATGCTCCATTTTGCTTTTGTATTTATTTATTTATTTATTTACACGACAGGCCGTGTTACTTGTCCTCTCTCTTTCATCTGCTTTTAAGACTGCACCAGCATTGGTGGGAGACTGAAAAGGCCAGCTAAGTAGGAAGTGCTCGTCACTCTCACACAGAACTGCAAAACCAATGATGAACGGAAAAGGCTTACACAGCAAATTCTAAACGACTTTGCTTGTGTCACGGCAAACGAAACAGTGGACTAATATTTAGGAGGGAGGAACATGACTGGATGCAGAAATAACACAAGTTTTGCATAACTTAAGTGTACTTGTACGGCGTATGCAACATACGAGGGATATTCAATTTGGCTAACACAGTGAGGATTCTGCACACGACACCTCGTACCATGCTTACACTGATTGAAGACGGAGTTTCCTGGACAAAAGATCACCAGTCAGAAACCCAGGGAACATATTTTCAAAATGTAAGGACTGAATGCTTACAAGATTATTTTAGACGGTGGGGGGGCAACAAGACAATGTTTTTTTTTTCTCAGTAAGGCAACAAAAACGTTAAGAGGTAGTTTCCTGGTGAAATTTACCTATTGTAACCTAGGCCTAAGTGAAAAAAAAAATAACACAAACAACAAAACAATTTACTTTTTCCTTGGCAGCTTTTTCCCCTTCTGGCATTTCTAAAGTATTCAGAAGTACTGAATTTTTTTTAATGTCGAGATTTTGTCAATTGTTGTCTATTTATTTATTTATTTATTTATTTATTTATTTTAAACATTAGCCACCGGTTTCCAGAATAATTAAACGGTAGCCAAAAGAAACAAACTGTTAAAAAAAAAAAAAGGTAGGGCATCCCCTAGGAAAAACCATGTAAACCAGCATGCCAGAGGATGACTCAAAATTCGTACATGACATCTTCCCCAAAGAAATTATCTAGGCTATTGTATTTTTAAACAATAATGAATTCGGGGCAGTAACAACATTATTCCGGCAAAGAGTTGCACAGTGAACACCCCTCCAAGCGAGGAATTGCGTGCAGCATTACATTGAACACCTTTGACAAAAGGTTTCCGAGAGTACCCACGGGTGGAGTACACGTTACCATTAACGTGAAAAAAAACAACTTACTAGGCAATACCGGATGTACATCATTGTACGACATCCGCGCTTGCGACACCATTTGAGAGTGGCAGCGAGGGGGTATTAACTGGTCAAAATAGTGTACACCGGATTACTTGCAAACATGGATTACCAAAGATTACCGTGGATTACTAAGAATACCTCGGATTACTTCGGAATACCTTGGATTACTTCGGAATACCTCGGATTACTGCGGAATACTTCGGATTACTGCGGAATACTTCGGATTACTGTGGAATACTTCGGATTACCAATGGACTACCATCGGATTACCTGTTAATATTGATAGGTAATCTAATGGTAATTCACTGGTAATCCGAAGTAATCCGTGGTATTCCGAAGTAATCCGAGGTAGACTATTATTTTGAGTATATTCTTAAACTTAGAGGATAAATAATCTGAATACCAAGAACAATTCAGAAAACTACGGATTACCGTGGGTTACCATGCATTACTTCCAGAAAATATTAGTCAACAAAGTTTCTAATATCATACTGGATTACCCGGGATTATCTCGGATTACACATATAATTTTGGATTACTAGAATTTTACTTTATTTTATTTATGTTTAATGTCATTAGTTCTAGTTACATCGACTACAAGTTATTTTATAGCACACCATCTGCACACTTCTTGATACCTTAGTAAGAAGTGTGAGTGGCACACGTATACGAAATAGAAAATTATAGATTAATTAGTAAATTTAGTTATCCATTTGACTGTATCCATTTGACTGTTCCCTGGGTCAAGTGTATTATCGAAATGTATTACATAATGTTCTGCATTTAAATGTAGCCTAACGCACTTTCATAAACTTTTAGTACAAGTGACGTCTTTCTACATTCCTGCTACACTTCCGTATTTAGTTAAACGGCCATCACGAACCTCGTACACAATATGTGTTACTCGAGCTCGAGCTCGAGCTCGTACGCTACGCACCGTACGGTACGCAATCAAACAATAAATATTGACACAATTTACAAGGCAGGCTGCAAAACCAGGTCTACATTAACTGAAACCCTAAAATCAGAGTCTGAAATCTGAGGGTGAAATGTGAGTCTGCTGTGGCTACCGCACAGGATGCCTCGCAAATTGCAAAACATGCGTTTTGACGTGCTCAGGCTTTTTCACGTGACAAGCGTCGACATCTAGTGGTTGAAACAGCGACAAGGAATCTTCGGTTTACTTGGGAAGAATACGTTGGTGTATTAGATTACTAAAAGGAATACCTCGGATTACCGGAATACTAAAAGGAATACCTCGGATTACTGGAATACTAAAAGGAATACCTCGGATTACTGGAATACTACCTCGGATTACTGGAATACTAAAAGGAATACCTCGGATTACTGGAATACTCCGGATTACTAGAGATTACCTCGGATTACTGGATTACTACGAGGAATACTTCGGATTACTGGATTACTTCATGGAATACTTCCGGATTACCTCCGATTTTCTAAGTCGGAATACCTCGGAATACTGAGGATTACCTCGGATTACTTCGGATTACTAAGGATTACCACGGAATACCAGGAATACTACTGGATTACTAAGATTACCTGAGGATTACCAAGGAATACTGCGGATTACTTGCGGATTACCAAACACATGTACACCGGATTACCAAAGTTGATACCCCCTCGAGTGGCAGATGCAATTGTATCAGGCGAGCATCGTACCCACGTTCATGAGTCCAGTAATTTTGTTCGTAGTGTTACGCTACACATTTTCAATAATCCTCGATGTCTCCTTCAAGGCTGTGCTTTCCACACTTAGTTTTTTTTATTTTTATTATTTGTGTAAGTGCTTTAGTTAGTTCCCCACAGCAGTAACTAACTCAGGCGTGCACTCGAGAGTACTTGCATCGTGGAGGGTTAGCCAGGGTGGTTTTAAAACCTATGGTTCCATCTTCCAGTTTTACCAATAGCAGCCTACCATAATCACAATTAAAATAAGCCTGCATAGCCTAAGTACGCTTTCCTCTAGGAAATGTACTTTCGTGTTTTGTGGCGGCTGAACGTCACAACCTTAATAACTAAAGAACTAACATCAGTATTAGAGCGGCTGAAGTAAACAAACCACGTGAACGCATGCATGGAATTTTCATTCGCAGTGGTAAAAACATGTTTCGCTGTACGCTAGTATGAAAACTACAAAACAAAAACATTATTAAATAAGATCAGCTGTTTTCTATTGCGCAGCATCTGGCACTACCAACTAGTTTTACAAAGTGCCACAATTTCGTAATTTTTAGTCACAAATATACACTGAAGAAAACTGTATTACAATATTTTACAAACGTACAGAATGAAGACGGGAGTGACAGTCGTTCAGTCGATATTTAAAAATTTGTCACAACAAATACAATGAAAAATAACGATACGATAAAAGTAAAGCGTAATACCTATATAAAATTCGACGAAATTCGCCAAAAATGCATACCCTGTACGCTGCAATCTTACTTATCCGGGAAAACTTATGTTTTTATATTTAAAGCAGCATTCAGCATGACAATACAGTCATAAATCCAAGGATCGGTGAATCATAACAAAATAACAATTTTCCTCCGCCATGTTTGTTTCGGATTTAAAATGCTCCGCACACCGCTCAAGATACTTCGGGAGTAGTCATTATTATTTTTTGATCCATTGCTTTTAACATTGTTTCACTGCATAATTTTAAATTTTAATTTCGATTAAACGTTGACAGCGAGTTCTTCAAATTTAGTTTCGATAGTGCCTAAACGAGAATTAAATTAATCGAATCACATTGGCCGTTGAACTTAAATAGCAAACCCGTGAGTTTGCGTCCGTAAAATCATTATGTTCATCAATTTTTTCAATAAACTTTAGCGAAAATAAATTTAAAATACCGTTTAATACATTATTCGCACTCAGTTTCCAAATTTTTAGTCATGGAATCATGCTAATTGCTGGAAATAATCCGCTTCTTTTAACGTGAACGGGGAGGGTGGACCATCCAGAATAGCCAACCGGGCTAAACCAAATTCATCAAAAAATAGGAGGGGAAGGTAGACGTATGTAGATCGTGGTCGCGTGCCTTTTAATTCACAGAGCTGATAGTGCCCGAGAGACAATTCGGATTAGTGCAAAAAATAATCCGTATCTTGCGGCTATTTCCCAAACATTAGTTTGTGGGAAGAGACTTTAGGCTATGCCGCAGGAGTCCGAAAAATAGCCCATTAGCCAATTTCTGCCGAACATCAGCGCGCCATTTTGGATGTTGGCCATCTTTGACAGAAGGATCAGAAAAGTGAGGATAGATCAGCCGTGAGGAGGATTTGGGGAAGACACCAAAACATTTTTTGATCGTCATCCTCCGATATGGAGGAGACCAAAATCATTTACCATATCGATGATGAAGAAACGCCTTATTTAGTCAAGCTGCCAATATCTCCCGATCGAGTTACTCTATCCGATTTCAAAAATGTACTTAATCGGCCCAATTACAAGTTTTTTTTCAAGTCTATGGACGATGACTTCGGGTAAGGCAGCTCCATTCATGTTTATGTGTTTGTAGTCTTTCAGTTTCACGAGTTGTTTGTTGTAAAGCTAGTTTGCTTTGTGTTGTAATGTATAGTACAGTGGGGTTGTTAAACAATTCTCGTTCATGCTGCCGTACCGTTCTGTTCATTCTGCGCTCGGCATGTAAACAATCGGGTTTATTTACACAAAATAGCGTGTAAAAATAGCAGACTTACACTGAAGAAAAACATGTTCTACCATGAATAAACTAAAATTTGTATGAATTCACAATAAGAATGGGGTATACTTTCCAGAGTACTTGAAATAGAATGTGGAATATTACCATTCGATATAGACTATTACCATTGTTAGTTTGTTCGCTGTTGAAATTTTCAGTGGAGTCATTTTGTTTGTTTTAACTCAAATTTTTTTGATTCTAGTAAAATCGTTCACTCTACCAGTATCAGTATACTTGGAAATACAATTTTAAAACGCCATCGCCTTCGTAAGGGACGCTTGAATCTTGAAGCTGGAATCCAAATCCTAATCCTGTAAAATTAGAATACAAGGGTGTAATTAAGTCATGATTCATATTGTTGACGATCTCCGTCAGGGGTTAGCCGAATGTACCAATAATGCAAATTTGAACCGTGACGAAGGCGTAATTTCCAAAAGAATCCCAGATCCTTTCTCATTATTATTTTGTTTGGATAAATTTCGTTAGGTATTGCATGTTTCGGCTTGAATATGAGTTGGTGGGGAAGGGTTAATTAAGGGGAAAATGATGCACGGCCCATGACCTTAATGAAGGATTGAGCTTGATCTTGAAATTTAATGACTTGATAATACAAGTTTTTTTTAGGCCTAGCCGAACACTACCCAGTTCAATTCATTCCTGTTAGACCCTTGACCGCTCGTGGGCGTTGTCCACTCAACGTGGGAATGGGATTTTTTTTTGGTTTGGCTCCTTGCTTTTTTTTTCCTGTGCTATTTTAGTTGCTCAGTATAAAGAGGTAATTTCAGATTTCGGATGAACTTTTTCCACTTATGTATTGTAATAATATTGGGCCTATTTTATCCCACCATTGAGGAAGTACGAATTGAATCAACTATTTGACAATTTAAAAAATTTTGTTTGCTTTGCAAGTTAATAGCCGTGATGGTGCTCAGTTGTCAGTCTTTCTTTTTCTTTTCAACCAAATAAGCTAACGTCCGATTTCACCTCGCAAAACTAGGCTACAAAACAAATTCCATTTTTTCCTAAAATGAATTATCAAAAGTTTGGTTTACAGGATGAATGGCTATTGGCCAATGCTTTAGCGCTGTCGATTGGCAGGAAAAAAAGCACCTAGTTTTTAAAATGTAAAAAGAAATTTTTTTTCCCGAGTGTAAAATAGGGCCAAAAACTGCAAGTGGGTATGGCACTTTTTAGGGTGGTAATTTCGGATTGGTATAATGAATTATCAGCATACGACTAGGCCTATTATTACAGGTTTTGAACTTTGGTTTAACGCTTAAATTGCACGCCAATTTGACACTTTTGTACTTCAATTTAACGTAGTGGAATTCAAATTAACACTCTTGTCTTTGGATTTAACACACTTGCACTTGAATTTAACACTTTTGCATTTGAAATTAAAGCATCGAAATAACTAATTTCTTTTTATTCGATGTAAAGAATGTGAAATTATACGAAATGCGCTTATATAGAAATGTTTACTAGTTGCCTCTCCACTTTAATTTCGCTGCGACGCTCCCCAAACTCTACGAAATATCTTATGGCGGCGTTAGAGAAGCAAAAACGAAAGTGAAATGACGATTGCTTTGGAGATGCAAGCTAGTTTATGCCAAGGCCAAGAGAGTGACTGAAGATTCACAAGGTTATTTGGTCAGTAGTGGGGGTGACGAAACGTATGTTAGAAATATTGACAGCAATATTACTGAACGTACGTAATACAGCAGCTACGAGCAAGGCAGCAGCTACGTACGTACGGCAGCTATAGAGCAAGTAGTATACTAAACAATGAGCCTGCCAGAGAAGCCACTGACCAACAACGACGAGTCGCAAGGGGGAGCTATAAAAATATCAAATGAATCAAAATCATTGTTGAGCTTGTAGCGGACGCAGGGTCACCACATCCAGATTAGGGGCCTGGGTCTGACTACAACAGTGCCCCCCCCCCCCCCTTCTCCTGACTGAAATTGTAAAAAGGTTACGCTATGTTATAATATTCGTCGACCACAATTATGCTTCGGGTTGGTTCATTCATTACTCTGGGCTGCTTCCGAGCAGGAGCACTGCCGATAAGCTTACACCGCAGTGCTCCTGCTCCGTGCTTGTTGCCGTTGGATTGTAGTTGTTGTTTGTTGGGAGTATAAAAAAATTCACAATACCGTACCCACAAATCGAGTACGCTACTCATAGTCATCAAAACTCACAATTGTAAAAAAAAAAAAAAAAAATATCACTAGGCCCACTATTTTTATAATGTCACTGCACTGCAATTTTACAGTATTATAGGTGGCAGATATTTACAAAATTAGTAAAAATACTGTTTTCTCGAAAGGAGAACCGAGTGGGAAAACCTAGAAAAAAGGAGCCCGGAAGCCAATATTTACACGAGCATAAACTAAACACAGTAGCCTAATAAATTACGCGGAAGCATACAATGAGAAGCGCCTCGTACACATACAAGTGTGAGGATGCGTGGCCACTGCTTGCCTTGGACGCACACAGTCTCCCCGTGTTATCGTAAGTGGCAGCGTCTGCTTGTGAGCACGCGAATATAGTTGTTGGGGGTAAGAAGCCAGTGACCGTAGGTGCACGAAGTTCGAGCAAGACTTGTTAGGAATATGTGCACTAAAGACGTTAGAAAACCCAACTGTGAGTCGTTTGTCTGTGTGGAGCGAAAGCCTCTCACACAAGCCTACACTGTATAAACCAGCTTGTTTCTCCAAAGCAATCGTCATTTCACTTTCGTTTTCGCTTCAAACGCCGCCATAGGATATTTCGTAGAGTTTTGGGAGCGTCGCAGCGAAAAAACTGGAGTGGCAACTAGTAAACATTTCTGTATAGCGCATTTCGTATAATTTCACATTCTTTACATCGAATAAAAAGAAATTAGTTATGTCGATGCTTTAATTTCAAATGCAAAAGTGTTAAATTCAAGTGCAAGTGTGTTAAATCAAAAGTCAAGAGTGTTAATTTGAAATCCACTACGTTAAATTGAAGTACAAAAGTGTTAAATCCAAGTACAAAAGTGTCAAATTGACGTGCAAAAGCGTTAAACCAAAGTTCAAAACCCGTATTTGTTACTTGTAAAATTCACATATGCTATTTCACTTGGCTGGGTTTCCCATCGCAAACCTAACGAGTAGGCCTAATGTCCCTTCATAACCCCCAACATTTTTGTAAATGAATCTATTTTTGTAATTTCCATTTTATGTTAATTTATTTTGAAATACTTAATGTAGGCCAAGCAGTCTATTGCAGGCTTCAGCCAAACAGCTTCCCATACTTGCAAAAATCTACCATAGTGTCTGGTATCTATCCAATATGTAAAATTGTCTGATGAAAGGCATGTTTTTAGGTGAAAATCTACAACAAATTAGGCCTACATGATTTGTCGGATTTTGTGTGATGGCAGTGATTTTGCTGGGTATCCTGTAGATAGGATACAGTAGATTTTGCATGTACTATAATCTCAGCAGTTGGAACCCTTGAAAAACCAGAAACTGAAGTTGCATTTGTATGGAAATTAAATTTTTAGTCGTTTTTTTTTATTTATTATTATTATTAGGCCTAGGCCTATAGATTATTATTATTATTATCGGTTTACCCTTCATCGGTAAGCGAGCCCTTGTAATTCCACACACAACGCCGCAAACAGCTTGTTTCTAGCTAGGCCTATTATGGTTTCCGAGATATGACAATTTCTTTGTTGCCAAAACATCTTAACCTGATAATTTTAGCATTACATTCCCCGAATGTGATGTTCCCCTGGAGGTTTCTTCCGCTGTGCAGCCGCCTGCTTGCACACCCCTGCCGCGCATGCGCGTGGCAGTCCTCCCTTATAAAAGTGACAGCGCGCCCGCTATCGGCATTCATTTTCCTCCAGCGTACATGTCGTCTAACGACCCCACGCCGCCCTGTTCCCCATCTTTCGTCCGGTTCAAGACTCCCTCCGCCCGTACAGGCATACCTCACCGTCAACTGGCGATGCCCGCATGCAAGCGGTCGATGTCAACCTTCTCCGACGCTCATCACTGTTCCGGCTGGCTGGCTGCACTCGCACTCGCACCCGCGACATCCCTCGGCTTTCGACTTTCAGACGGAAACACGCCCGAGTTGCCGAACGGCCTACTATCACCGGCATCTGCCGAAGTCCGTACGCAAGCTGCCGACGTAACCCCCGCCGCCACGCCTCAACGGGCTCCAGCTTTCGGCCGCTTCCAATACCAGGTTCTCGGATGTACCGCATTGCAAGCGACCCGCCTTACTCCCGTTTCGGTTTCGATTGTTTTCAACAACTATCGTACTTGCTACCGTGCTTTGAATACACCGCCTTGTCCATTATCAAGTGAAGATCAAGTCAACAGTAAAAAAAAAAAAAAAAAAATGCTGCCCATTGCTACTCGTCTCACTCGTGGCTGGCTATTTTCCACGTTTTGAGTGAAGAACCAAGCTGATTGCCATCATCAGGGAGGGGGGGGGGGGGGGACTGACTCAGGCCGGCCAGACTGTTAATACCGGAAGTGGGCATGGTAGCGCGCACGGGCAGGGTAGCTTTGCTCTCTAAGTGGAGGGGAAAATGAATACTGCATTTTGGTTGGACGGGAATTGTAGGAGCTTGAAGAGCAAAGGGAATTGCCGACTTTTGGGGTTTAGAGGCCATGTTTTGAAAGTGCAACTGAGTTTGGAACTCTTAACAACGTGAATAGGCCTATAAAATAAAATATAAAAACTATGATATTACGTATCGCAACTATTGAAGGAAGGGGGTGGGGGAACGGAGTTTGATGCTCAAAATTAATTTATCTGTTTTTAATTGAAGGAATAAGGCTATTATTTTGCATTCGGATTGAGATCACTATGGTCGGAGCCCTGAAATAAAAATACAAGATACACTAAAAAAAATGTCCGGTAAAAATAATAAAAGTTGCTTTTGCCATTTTGAACAAGGTAGAGTTCATGAGAAAAAGTTACGTTAATAATTGCTTTTATAAAAGCCTAAGCAAAAGATTAAAATAAACCAGCTTGTGTACGGAATGCTGTAACGCATAAAATTTAAATGTATTATCGCAGCCGCAAATAATATCGTGATTGTAGTCAAAGTTTTCATAGTTGCTAAAATCGTTACCTTAGAATAAAAACATTGAAAACGGATCATCAAACATGTAAGCTAGAACAACACTAAGCTAGTCGGCTTTATGCCTGGAAATAAATTCGAAATCACAAGTAAATATTTACATGTTTGCGGAAAATGGCGACGGAAATTGTGTGTGTTTGCGCTCAGTTTGAGCACTTTTTCAAATGGATGTGGAGACCAAAGTTTGGCGAATTTTCAATTTCTGTTTTCACAGGATGACAGATAAAGTTCAGGTTTATTAAACACTGCAAACCAGAGTCGTTTTGATACACTTTCCATGAAGATAGAGAATTTTAAAGTTGGAGGTGAAAAATAGGCCCAGCGCTCGTGAGCGCTAATGAAAAAAAAAATAGAGTCCCCGAGTTTTTGATTTTTGGTGCCGGTTCGCCTAACCAATCTTTACTGCCATGATTTAACAGGCATCTTAGGTAGACACATTTGGGATGCCAACATTTTACTAGTTACCTCTAAAAGGAGAAGTCCCTATTTAAAAAAAACAATGCACAATCCCAAACAAACGGAGCAACAGCAGCCCAGTGTTCAGAGTCCCTGCTTCCCAACCAAGAGGGCACAAATTCAAATTCTGCCTTTAATCAATATAGGACTTAAAAAAAAAATTCACTGTGCTCACGATTGGCCATGTACCTTTGAGGGCGAACAGTGTGTTCTTGCTAAGGTTTTTGTACCGAACAAAACTTGTTAAACTTTCCCGTCAAGTTTTCGTCATTTGAACTCTGATAACATTAACTCCACGAAAATCAAGCATAGAATCAAGATTTAGTTGGCAGTTAGATTTCCTAATAGCCCTTTATCTTTTAGACCATCACAACCGACATTAAAAACTAATTCTCAGTTAAGTCAGGAACTTCAGCCAAATCTTCCGTCGTTTGAAACCTAAGCAACAATACTTTTTGTTGGATGGAGGTCTCATGGCTTATTGGATTAAACACGCCATTTGCACTTCACACAAATACTTTTATTTGGGCCCAGGCCAACATTAAAGTTAGCCTGCGTTTTACCCAGAAATATAACATTTGCAATTCTACCGCTAACAACCCAATAATAATATGCAGCCGCAATAATAGACAGTAGGCCTACAGCGTCATACGTGATTATCGTATGTACCTGCCACAACACTTTTCAAACCTAAATTATTCACTATTAGTTAATGTTAATGTAATAATATTGAAAGAATAATAAATAAAATGTTCGTTAATAAAATCTTCACCAGTATTTTCGCTCATTTTCAAAAAGAAGTCCCTCCTTAGTCTTGCAAATTTTCGACAAAACTTCGTCTGTCTTCTTCAGGCTCTCTTAAGGACTGTTCGAACTCTGATTCCATCTTCCTCCTTTGACTAGGCCACAACATTTTTCCTCTTTTGAAAATGAGCGAAAATAGTGGTGAAGATTTTATTAACGATCGTCGTGAGTTTCAAAGTTGTTCCAATAACGGATTTTTTAGTAGGCCTAAATAAAATGTATTAAAAAAACAGAATTTGTCAAAATTACGTTTCTTTGTTGCCAAAACATCTTGCCCTGATAATTTAGCATTACATTCGTCGAATGTGATGTTCCCCCGGAGGTTTCTTCTGCTGTGCAGCCGCCTGCTTGCATACCCCTGCTGCGCATGCGCGTGGCAGTTCTCCCTTATAAAAGCTACAGCGTGCCCGCCATCGGCATTCATTTTCCTCCAGCGTACATTTCGTCTAACGACCCTACGCCGCCCTGTTCCCCATCTTTCGCTCCCTAGCGGTCGATGTCAACCTTTTCGGACGCTCATCACCGTTCCGGCTGGCTGTACTCGCACCCGCGACATCCCTCGGCTTTCGGCTTTTGGACGGAAGCACGCCTGAGTTGCCTAACGGCCTACCATCACCGGCATCTGCCGAAGTCCGTACGCAAGCTGCCGACGTAATCCTGCTCGGTCGCTCATCGTCGTTCCGGCCGGCTGCACCCGCAACTGCAGCGTCCCTTCAGCTTTTGCTTTTGGTCGGAAAACACTCCCTCCACCGGCCCCCGCCCTTCCCGCCGTCACGCCTCGACGGAGCTCCAGCTTTCGGCCGCTTTCCGTACCAGGTTCCCGGATGTACCGCATTGCAGGCTACCCGCCTTTCTCCCGTTTCGGTTTCGATTGTTTTCAACAACGATCGAACTTGCTACCGTGTTTTGAATACAGCACCTTGTCCATTATCGAGTGAAGATCAAGTCAACAGTTGCTGCCCACTGCTACTCGTGGCTAATTTCCACGTTTTGAGTGAAGAACCAAGCTGGTTGTCATCATCACGCCTGCCGTTTGTCTCAACCGTGGCTCACCCCACGTATCGAGCGAAAATCAAGCCAACAGTTGCTGTCCATTGCTGCTCGTCTCACTCATGGCTAAAACCCACGTTTTGAGTGAAGATCCAAGCTGGATGCCACCGTCACGCCTGCCGCTTGTCTCGCCCGTGGCTCACCCCACATATCGAGTGAAATTCAAGCCAACAGTTGCTGTCCATTGCTGCTCGTCTTGCTCGTGGCTAATCCCACGTTTTGAGTGAAGAACCAAGACGGAAGCCATCTACACCTCTTGCTGCTTGTCTCGACCGTGGCTAACCCCACGTCTCGAGTGAAAATCAAGTCACCTCTTGCTGCCTACTGCTGCTTGTCTCACTCGTGGCTAGAACCCACGTTTGGGTGAACCAAAACGGACGCCATTTGCACCTCTTGCTGCTCGTCTCGACTGTGGCTGACCCCACGTCTCGAGTGAAAATCAAGCCACCTGTTGCTGTCCTACTGCTGCTCATCTCACTCGTGGCTAGAACCCACGATTGAGTGAACCTAGATGATCGCTGTTTGCACCTTTTGCTGCTTGTCTCGACCGTGGCTAACCCCACGTCTCGAGCAAAAATCAAGACAACAGTTGCTGTCCTACACTGCTGCTCGTCTCATTCATGGCTTAAAAACCACGCTTTGAGTGAAGAGTCAACTTGGAAGTCATCTGCTCGTCTCTTTCGTGGCCAGAACCCACATTTGAGTGAACCAAGACGGACACCGTTTGCACCTCTTGCTGCTTGTCTCGACCGTGGCTAACCCCACTTCTCGAGCGGAAATCAAGACACCAGTTGCCGTCCCACGCTGCTACTCGTCTCATTCGTGGCTTTAAACCTACGCTTTGAGTGAAGAGTCAAGTTGGAAGCCATCTGCATTCCCTCTACTGTTCCTGTCTTTCAGCCATTCCCCTCTTCGACACGCCTGAGTCCTCCCGGCTCAGGCGCTGCAATCTGGATCCCGTCGCCGTGGCTCCCGCACCGTACGCTAACTCTTCTGCCGTCTCCGGTCTGCCCATAGCCGGGGCATTGCCGTCGAGTCTGGGTTGTTGCTCAGGCCTCTCGCCTCTCCCACCACGATGTTGGAGCGCCATGTCTCACCAGTCCAGCCATGGAAGCAGTTGAACTGGATCATCCATCGACGACCCCTGCTTCTGGCTCCCTCGCCGTCTTTCGCCCGCCTCACTGATGCTGTAGTTACCCGCACGCTCCACTCTTCGGCCCGTCTCCGGTCTGCCCATAGCCGGTACGTTGCCATCAAGTCTGGGTTGTTTCTCATGCCTCTTGCCTCTCCCGCCACGACGTTGAAGCTCCACGTCTCACCAGTCCAGCCGTGGAAGCAGTGTGAACTAGATCACCCATCGACGGCCCCTGCCTCCGGTTCCCTCGCCTTCTTTCGTCCGCCTCACTGATGCCGTAGCTGTCACGACTATGTTAAAGAGCTCGCAAGCTCCCGTCTTTCGTCCGTCTTGGATTTGGTCCGCCGATTTCACAAGGAAGGCCAACCGAGTCTGAACTTCTTGCCCCATGCACTGAATCTTCTACGCCTTACCCAGATGTTGACGCTCTGCACCAGGCTGAAAGTCGGCCAAGCTTGCATCCCTCGCTCCTTACGCTCGTTCGTCTTTTCACCCTCCCTGTTCGGGTGTTTCCATCCCGCACAATGATGAAGATCTACCGAGCCAGCGTTCCTCGCTCCATGCAACTCGTCTTTCACCCGCCTTGCCCAGGAGTTGCCGTTTAGAACCTAGACGAAGATCTGCCAAGCCTGCATTCCTCGCTCTACACACTCATTCGTCTTTCACCCGCCTAGTACGGACGTTTTCATACTGCACCGTGATGAAGGTCTACCAAGCTAGTGTTCCTCGCTCCAAGCAACTCGTCTTTCACCCACCTTCCCCGAGTGTTGCCGTTTACACTATGGAGAAGGTCTGACGAGCCACCGCTCCTCGCTCTACGCACTCGTTCGTCTTTCACCTGCCTTGCTCGGGTGTTGCCGTCTTACAGCACGGAGAAGACCTACCAAGCCGTCATCCCCCGCTCCACGTACTCACTCGTCTTCCGACCGTCTTGCGTCTTTCGCCCGGCTTGCTCGGGTGTTGCCGTTTTACACTGTGGAGAAGATCTGCCAAACCATCGTTCTTCACCCCACGCACTCACTCATCTTTCGCCCGCTTGCTCGGGTGTTGTCGTTTTACACTATAGAGAAGATCTGCCAAGCCACCGTTTCTTGCTCTACGCACTCACTCGTCGTTCACTCAGGTGTTGCTGCCCTCTACCGTGATGAAGGTCAACCAAGCACTCGGCCTGCTCATTCGTCTTTCGTCCGCCTTGCTGTTGCGCCGTGTCCTGCACCGGGACGGGGAACAAACAGGCCCTGCAGCTCTCACCCCGTCTACTCGGCTTTCGTCCGTCTTTCTGCCAGTTGAACCAGGCCTTAACCACTACCCGTCTTTCGTCCCTGTCTTCACTTCTCGCACCCGCCTCACTGTTGTGGTGCCGTCCTGTCTCAGGGAGATAGCCCGTCAATCCTGGACCTCCTTTCCCGCTCCACGTCCCCCGTCCGCCTTAGGATCGAGATGGAAGCCCGTTAAGCTGAAAGCCTCTTCCCCGCTCCACATCTTTCGTCCGCCTTCCGGTTATGATGCCGTCCTGAACTAGATGAAAGCCCGCTCATCTGGGAGCTCCTCTCTCCACCTGTGCTCTCTTCTTTCGTCAGCCACTAACCAATTGAATCGGTCCCGCAGACGGTTTGTCCCCTTCCCGTCTCCTGTCTTTCGTCCGCCCCCCACCTAGACAGCCTGCCCATGCCAGGTGACCACCGACTACACTACATTGTGCCACTTCCCATCCATGTTCTCTGCGGCTTTCCTTCAGGCTCGCCGGATCGCCATCCATTCCAGCCCGGTCCCAACTGAGTCTTCTTTCATCAGGTTTTTTGATCTTTCGGCTGCCCGATGTGGTTCTGCACTAGTCCCCCGAACGCCGTGGCCCGGCCCCTGCCCGCTCCGCACAGCGCCGTCATCCGTGCGAAAGTTAACTCCTACTTTCAGCCGAGGAACCATCGGCCCTTTCGGCCCGCTCCGGCCAACGCAACCAGCAGGACCGAGCCGCAACTCCTGACCGCCGCAGCTCCTCTCCTGCCTTTCCAGACGGCGCAAGACTTCTCTTCTTCCCAGCTTAACACCGTCCGAAAGTTAACTCCTACTTTCAGCCGAAAAACCAACAGCCCCCTTGGCCCGATTCCCCTTGCTCCCGCTCCGGCCCACGCAACCAACAGGAACGAGCCGAAACTCCTGACCGTCGCAGCCGCCGCTCGTCTCCAGGGGGCAGGAGCCCCTCTCATTGAAACCATGACGCCTCCCGCCTCTCCTTCCTTCCAGTCGACGCAAGACTTCGCCTCTTCTTCCCAGCCTGGCTGAAACTCAACACGGAAATTCTATCCTTCATCAAACAAGCCCTTTGGCCGACGGTGCCCTTCACTCATCCAATCCCTTCGGCCATTTGGCTCCGAGGAAAACCCAACGTCCCGCCTTAAACCAACACAAGATTTTCTTCAAAGTTTTCGAAGCCCTCCGCAACTCTGCTTACCCCGCTCGATTGAGTTGAATTGACCGACTACTAGACGTAGAACAGCCACCTGAGTCCTTCTGTTGTCAAAAAAAAAAACTGACGAGAAGGAAGAAACCAACCTCTTTTCCTCACTGACTCGCATCCTAACGTATGGAACCACACATGAGTTTATTAACCCATGGTAACTTACAACATTCAGGGCAATCTCCACTTCATTAACCGCCAACAAAACCTTCTGACCGAAGAAATCCTCACACCAGCATCTTGAGGGAATCCATCAACCTCCACCTTACACAACCTGTCGCATAGGTCGTGCATGCAATAAACTACACCGGCTGCTACCTATTGTCGCAACCTGTACAGTAGTCAATCCCCCTTAAGCACACAGAACGAAGCAGAAGCAAGCCAACCACGATGGAAGCTAAACATTTACGTTAGAAGCAAGCCAACCAGTGATGAGGACAAGTGACCAAACTTCGAGGTTCTTCACCTGTTCTGAACAAAGTGCGAAGTTTTCAATAACCTTTTGGGGGACAGCCTGCTTGCATCCCGGGGCGCTCGTCAGGGCGGTGCCCGCCACCAAACTATGACGAGGTCTGCTGATAATGCAAAATTATCTGGTTAAGATGTTTTGGCAACAAGAAAGAACATTTTGCCGGCCCCCAGGCAGGCCGGCTAAAAATGGTTTCTTTGTGCCTAAAACATACTTAACCTACTCCCGCCCTGCCTCCCCTCTCGAGTCACCGCCTGACACACTGAGAGTAAAATGAATGCCGATAGCGGGCACGCTGTTGCTTTTATAAGGGAGGACTGCCACGCGCATGCGCAGCAGGGGTATGCAAGCAGGCGGCTGCACAGCAGAAGAAACCTCCAGGGGAACATCACATTCGAGGAATGTAATGCTAAATTATCAGGTTAAGTATGTTTTAGGCACAAAGAAACCATTTTTAGCCGGCCTGGCTTGGGGCCGGCAAAATGTTCTTTTTACGACCTCTCAGGCTGAAGAATGTGTATGAAAAACATCCAAAATTTGCTTAACAATGTGTTGCAAACGTGTCTCGGGAAGCTGAAACTAGACCCTCAAATAGCATAAAATGCTTCAGCTTCCAGGGCTCTGCCCTGTACCTCGTCGGGGGAGCTTACAGTGCTCCCCCATACCCCTAGCTGATGTCGCCGGGTCCCTGCAAAACTACAAGTTTTAACAGAACATGTTGATCTGATCTCTCTCTTCCCTTTCTCCCATCGGTTGGGGAATTGTTGTCACCTCTATCTGCAGTTGGGTGGCGCTACTACTGCTATGTAGAATATTCATTACTGTGTGGGGGAGGGAGAGAGGTAAGCAAATTGAGTAAAGTTTATGTTTCGTTTGGCTGAAACTTTTTAATAAGTTTCATTTTCTCCACTCGTGTATTTAAAACTTGTATTAGCAGTGGGTTTTTTTTTTTTGGGAGTGGAAGGGGGTGGGGGAGCATCCCTTCCGTTTTTTACAAATAAGAAAATAGATGACAGAATAGGTTGGTTTCTTTTACCGTTCGGAAATATACAATACCTGAAAATTTGTTGCATGCTTCCCTTAAGTATGGTTCTCTTGCTGGAGTTTTAAAGTTGCCTCGAGACGGCCTGCTGTGTAACCCCTCCTGCGCATGTGCCAGGATCCTGTATAAAAGCATTCGAGCGAGACCGGCCCACCATCTTTTCCCTCCAGCGGTAGCCGGAAAACGTCTACCTTCGCTTCTCTCCTCATCGCTGTCCTGTCTTCAAGCAACAGTCCAACTTTCAAGATCGCGGACAGCCAGCGCACGCTCAAGTGGACTACGCCATGGCCCGTTCTAAAGAAACAACGGCTGCAACTAACGTGGCCGCCGCATCGCTTCGCAGTCCGTCGCCCATCGATCTGGATATTGTTGTCAGTCTGTCAATTCAAGTCTCTCCTTCTGCGTCACCGCTTCCGTGTGGTCAACTCTCATCACATAAGAAGGCCAAGAAAAAGAAGCACTCCCACAGATCGTCGTCTTCAAAGTTGCATGGATCTTTGTCCGATTTTCCACTCAACTTGTCATCACGTTCTTCCATGAATTCGGTCGGTCATGCCCACAACATCGATCAGCCTGTGTCCTCATCTCAGGTACACACACGCCTTAATGGACCGTGCCATACGTGAGTTTTAAAAGTACAAGTCCACAACAAACAAGCCACCATCGTCATCACACAGCCATTCCTAGTCTAATGATTGGATAACCAACTCCTCCTCATAATCCCACAAATGACACCTCTCACCAGAAAGCTCATCTCGGATTAAATCCTCCAACCATTCCACAAAGAAGAGAGAAGAAGAAGCTGTCTTTATCCGACCATCTGTTCCCCCTAAAAGAAGAAGAACCGTCACTACAGTCCGGACCGTTCGACTGCATCCGAAACCGATCTGGATTCTGCATCAGTCCTAATCAGCTCGTCACGTCATGAATCTTCACACCATTCCAGCTCTTCAAACTCAATGGAATCATCACGCCATGCCCACTTTAACGATTGCTGTACGGACGAAGATGATGACGACGAAAACACATCAATCCCACTGTCCGAACTCCTTCGCAAGGTTGAAGAATCCATTTTGGACCGTTTCCTGTACAAGCCATCGCCGACTACCTCAACGAAAAATCGCAGTCTTACCACAGGAATTGGATACTGTCAACAAGACAAGACTCTCAAATCCCGTGCCATGCTTGGTCAGTCAACGACACTTCTCACAACTCTTCTACGCTACGGCGGTACCTTCTTGGAAAAAGGGAAACCATTAGAACTGGACAAGGGCCCACGTCCTCCCAAGCCTGGACGTGAAAATTGGTTCTTCCACCCTCGTGGAGATGTCGCAGCCAACCCGCGCCACTTCGGTACTTACCCTGAGTCTCAATTTTTAACTCCTGAAGCAAAGATGGACTTCGAAACAGCCCTCCACATCCCCAAACAGATCGACATCCCTTCCTCAGTCCTAAAAGACATCGACAAGATCACCCGTCAAGCAGACCTTTCTCAAGCAGACGTGATCTACACGGCTATCAACGCTTTGTGCGAAAAACTCTCTACTGAATCAAGCCAACCTGAACAACCTTCACCTATGTCGGTCGCCACTCACTAAACGGCGAGAAAAATTCAGAAGTTGGCGACTTGGTTTTTAGAGCTACTCACGAAAATGACGACTGAGTAACAAATCCTGAGGCTTAAATTGTCATATCTCGGGAACCGTATTAGCTAGAAACACGCGGTTTGTGGCGTTGCGTGCAGAATTACAAGAGCTTTTCAACCAAGTGTTCAACAATGTCGCTAGCCACTTTAGTTGATTGGAGAGTTAGATTATGCAAACAGTATTTAAGCAATAAGTAGTAGCACAACTGCTAAACATGGCGAGGAGGTAATGGACAATGGTGAGTGCATTTTAATGTCTACCGGCCAAATGGCGAGTGCCACAGACACAATACACATTCGTGAACGTTGAACCTGAAGCTGCACGTCTCAACAGCATTATTCAGCAACTTCTCAAGAAGGCATCCTTTGCAGTTTTGCATGAACTGGTCTACAAAGGCACTGTTTAACGCAACTCTTTTTTTAAGAGATGCAGCCCTAAACACATCAATGACTCCATTCGTCACATCCAATCAACGAAACAAGACTCACTTTTCCGCGGACTAATCCCAAAACTCGCAAATCCCAATCCTCACTCAAGCCAAGATACAACAAACCCTTTTACAAGAACCAGAAGTCATTTAATTCCAGTCCCTAAAAATCGGATTACAAAGACTCACATTCATCAAATCCCTCAAAACCAACCCAATTTGATGACCCAAGACCATCAAAGAATCCCTCTGACAACCGGTCCTTTTGAAGTAAGTCCAACTACAGAGCCCAGATGCAGAACTTTCTGCAAGTGTCTGCAACACCAATTGTCGAAAAAAAATTTGTCTGCACAGCTAATCTGTTTTTATCGTATGGTTACCCACATGTTTATTGGTTTTTATGGAATATCTTTTCAATGCTTTATCCTATTGATCTGGCTACTCCACCAATGAAAAGGTCTCAGACGATTAAAATGGTGTATTGGAATGTCAAAATCGGTCAAAAATTAACAAAACGGCAGAATTTTGGCCAAAATTTGTCTTTGGCGGCCTTCAACTGTCTGCGACGTCGCATTCTGCCATGGGGCTACAGAGGTAGAGGAAAAAGCAACAACAGAGACTCAACACCAGACCGCCGCAGCTGCTACTTGTCCAAGACCTCACACAGCAAATATTACTACCGATGACACATCTCGTCTATCCATCCCAGTCAGCGGCCGCCTTCAACATTTTTGCCAGGCCTGGGAAAACGTCACAACAGAGAAGTTGGTTCTCTCCATCATATCAGAGGGCTTTCATCCCACATTCCTCTCCAAACTGAAATTATTCACACCTCCTCCCTTGGAATTTGCATTAAAAACAAATCCTCAGCTATCGATGGAAATTCAATAACTTTTCCAAAAAAGCCCAAATCCAAATCAACCTGGATTCTAAAGCACCATTTTCCTCACACCCAAGAAAATCGGAGGCGATAGACTAATCTTCATCCTGAAACCAACTAAACAAGTTCATGGAATAGTCTCACTTCAAGGTGGAAACGTTCGAAACCATTCGGCAAAATCTAAACAAAAACGACTTGACCATTTCTCTCGATCTAGAAGATGCATATCTTTCACATCCCACTCCATCAGGCAGTCTATCATCTTTACCGATTCACGTACGACGGAAGCGTCTACTAATTCATCTCTCTACCACTGGACGAAATGCTGCACCAAGAATGCCGCACCCTGAAACCTGTTCTGCCCACTTGACAAATTCCAGTAAGCGCATTTTTGGTCGATTGGATCATCAACCACGAATCACCCACCCAACTACGGGTGGCACGATAATCTATAATTTGATAATATCACGATAAAAAAATTAGTCAATTATGTTATCGCGCTTTTTCTGAATTATCGAATTATCGTGCTAACCACGGTGCTAAAATTGTCATATCTCGGAAACCGTAATAGCTAGAAACAAGCGGTTTGTGGCGTTGCGTGCATAATTACAAGGGCTCTCCAATTATGCCCGTAAACTGTTACTCCGTGAAGCCACCCATCTTGCATGACGTCATATCGTGTACGGTCCCGACACAACATGTGAACTAAAGTTATGGCCTTGCTACTAGTAATAAATTATTATTTATCTTATTGGAGTGTCCCTTGCCTCACCTTATTAATACCTCAATGGGTTGGAGGGTGGGGGCTTGCAGTTCTTCATATTTCACACAGTTCTTCACCTGTATTTCTCTACTTCATGACCTTTGTGATGTTGATTATTCTCGTTATTTCACACTTAGTGGGAACAATGGAACAGAGAGGTTACTGGTCAGCAAGTCACACGGGAGTGTAGGAAATATTTCTTTTCAAACCGACTGGTTAGGGTGGGGGACGAATTCTCCCCTGATGTTGTCACGGCAACCTCATTGTATAATTTTAAAATGAAGCTGAGGGGTGTTGATTTGGATTATAGTGGCTGGAATGGGACAGTGTGTTTACCGCTCACGCTATAGCAAGAGAAAGCTGGCTGCGCTGCGCGATGACGTCGTCTGAGGGCGTGCGCATCGAAATGGATGCATTCTCTGCCTGTTCCAGACGGGCGTTACCATAGTAAATACGTGGTGGTCATGCCGAAATGGCTAAAAGAAAAAAACTTTGAAACTATTTGTCACCAGTGACACTTGACGTGAATCAAATTTTAATCGAGAATTGAATGAAGGTAGGCTGCTATACCCTTCACACGACAAATTTAAGTTGCCCAATCGAAAATGTATTTCTCTTCGATTCAGCATGAATCGTTTGATCCATGATAGTGTCACGGACGTTATAACGCGTCTTCAAGAAACTTTTTATTTTTCTGAACATTAGAAGTAAATGACGAACAGTACGTTCTAACCTGGTTGCATTTCTATGGACGACAGGTAAACGAGCACTATGTAACTACTCTATAAAATTAGTTGGCAGAAAACCAAATGTCTTTCTTTGTTGCCAAAACATCCTAACCTGATAATTTAGCGTTACATTCCTTGAATGTGATGTTTCCCTGGAGATTTCTTCTTCCGGTGCGCAGGTGCCTGCTTGCATGTCCCTACTGCGCATGTGTGTGGCAGCACTTCCTTATAAAAGCGACAGCATGGCTGCTATCGGCATTCATTTTCCTCCAGAGGTGTCTCCACGCCACCTCGCGCTGGAGTTCCCCAGCTTTCGCACGGAAATTTGGATTCTGCCCATGATGGCCGCCACCGCCATTGCCGCCATCGCCGCTCCCTCTCATGCTCTCGTTCGTCCGCAAGTCTCTTCTTTCACCCTCGGCAACCGCTGGATCTCCGCCCTCGACCTCGCCGCCGTCGGCCCGATCCCAGCTGCCTCCTTCATCCATGCGCCGCCCACAGGTGTCGACGTCTTCTCAGACTCTCCCTTGCAACCTGGCCAGCGCACCCCACCAGCCGAGCCAATGGATCTCTCGGCCCAGCAAGCTGACTTTCAACGGGCGAAAGTCATCTACCGTGAAGCCAAGAAGTCCCTTCTTCAGGCCACCGGTGGCTTCCCGTTCGCCAGCCCGCAATTCTCCTTTGGACCTGTCATACAATTCTTCCAGGAAATGCTGAAGCGTCACCCGTAGCGAAGTTCGTGACATCGTTCAAGACACAGTCCGAAAGATGCGAAACAATCATATGCCGCCCCCTTCTTGCACTTCCTCCGCCCGACATGCCCGGACGCAAGACTGGATCACTTCGATCTCCAGCCACGGCTCCCACTGCCACACAAAAGAAGCGAAAGTCAACCTCGCCCTCTCGTCCCGAAATCTCTCCTGCGGCCGACCCCTCGGCTACCGCCGGAATCCTGCCGCCAGTCGTCCCGCTTTCGTCCGGCAGGAAAATCCACTTCCCAGATGATGCCACTGATAATCAATTTCTCCCGCTGGCCTCGCTTCTGAAAACTGTCGAAGAAAACGTGACCGACTGCGTCCTCTTCAAGCCCTCGCAGTCGGCCGACGCTCCCGTGATCAACCGTGGGCTGAAAACTGGTTTCGGCTTTGCCCTTCGTAAAGACACCAAACCTCGCATCTTTCTCGGACAATCCACCACGCTGTTAACCTGCCTCCTTTGGAATGAAGGCTCCCTGCTCGGCAAAGGCGACCCCCTCGTCCTCGACAAGGAACCACCACCACCTCGCCTGGGTCGTGAAAGCAGCTTCTTTCGCCCGCTGGGCGATGGCGCTACGAATCCCTACAATTTCGCAACGTACCCGGAATGCGAATATTTAGGCAGCACCACTCTGTCAGTCCCTAGGAAAGCTGGCATCCCGACTTTCGTTCTTTACGAAAATGACAAGTGCCTTTGGCTGAGTCTTCGTGCTGCTTCACAAGCTGACGTCCTTAATACAGCAGTCAACGCCTTGTGTTATCATCGGACGCAAGTCCCGAGGAAATCCGCAATCTTTCGTCCCTCATCACACAACTATTTCAAAAGGCGAGCTTTGCCACTTACCACTCCATCAACTGGGCGACCAGGGCTCTCTTCAATAACACGCTTCTCCTCCAAGACATCGCTCTTTCGTCCGCCAACAACCTGAACGTCTCCACGATGCACCGACTCCGCAACCAGCCGATCCACGAATCAGACACGCTTTTTCGAGATCTTATCCCGACTCTCGCCCCACGTCTGGACATCTCTAGGAAACCTAAACCGCTGAAACAAGGCTCTTCGGCCTCCCGTCCCTTTCAGAAGAACAGACCTCCCAATCCCCGTCCCCCCTCGGACGATTGGAACAAGACGCCAGCCTCTTCCTCCCGGCCTTACGATCCCCACTTTTTTAGCCGAGAAACGCGCAGTCCTTTCAGACGAACCAGCCTCGCTCCGGCCAACGTAACCAGCAGAAGTGAGCCGCCACTCGTCACCAGGGGGCAGAAGTGGCCTTCGTAAAAAACCCATCAATGACGCCTCTCGCCCATCCTGCCTTTCAGTCAGTGCAAGATTACGCCATTTTCTACCAGCATGGCTACAACTAACGTGGAACCGAGAAGAACTTTTCATCATCGAACACGGCTTTCATCCGGAATTCCTGTCGAAACCACCGCTCCTTCCAACTCCGCCATGGGAGCTTTCGCCGCCAAAAACGCCGACGCCGCTTCTTTCGTTCGAAGTTTCAGACCTCTTCCGGAAAGACGCTATAAGGGAATGCCGCAAGCCAAGCCCAGGCTTTTACAGCTCGATCTTTACCCGACCAAAGAAGCCAGGAGGCTCCCGTCTGATATTCAACATGAAACCCCTCAACAGATACATCCGAAACAGTCATTTCAAGATGGAAACTCTCGAATCCATCCGTCTTTCGTTCAAACAAAACGACTGGTAAGTCACGATCGGCCTGGAAGACGCTTACCTCCATGTCCCACTCCATCCGGCTATCACGCACCTCTTTCGGTTCATCTACAACCAAAAGGTCTACTAATTTCGCTGCCTTCCCTTCTGCCTAAATGCAGCCCCCAGAATTTTCACAACGGTTCTCAAACCAATTTTGCCAAACCTACACCAAAACGAAATTCAGGCCAATGCCTATCTGGACGACTGGGCCCTCAACAATCCGGACCGTCTCATACTGGAACGAAACAAGCACAAGACCATTTCCCTATTAAACCGACTGGGCTTCAGAGTAAACTACTCAAAATCTCGCCTAATACCAGCACAAGTCTTCACCTTTCTCGGAGCCTCTTTCGACCTCCGCACAGCAAGTATTGCCGCCTCCCCGGAACGGATAGAAGATCTTCTTCTCCACGCCCGTCTCTTTCGGTCAAAAACAAGTTTCTCCCCTCGGGAACTAAACTCCCTCATTGGGAAGATGGACGCGATGGCAAACCTCGTCCCCTACGGCCGATGGATGGTAAGACCACTTCACCACCATCGCATAGACAACCAGGCAATCAATCAGGACCTCCCGGACAAACAAATCCCTTTCAGTCCCGATTTTCGTCTAGACTCCCTCCTTTGGTGGTCAGATGTCACCAACCTCACGAAGACGCAGCCTCTTCGCGAACCCCAACCCGAGCTACTCATCTTCACAGATGCTTCGAGGACCGGCTGGCGTGCCCACCTTGGCACACAGGAAGTCTCAGGCCTTTGGCCTCCAACGTGCATGGACCACATCAACTCCCTCGAACTTCAAGCGATCCTACTCGCCCTACAACATTTCCTCCCAAAGATCGGAAACAAGACAATACAAGTCCAGTCCGACAACACAACGGCCTTAGCCTACATAAGGAAAGAAGGTGGAACAAAATCCAGATCTCTCCACAGGCTAACGTCAGAAATTTTCAACCTCTGCATACCGCACATCACCACACTCCTTCCTCTCCGCATCCCAGGCAACAGGAATGTATGTGATTGCCGACTCTGTCACGCCAGAAACCACCGACGGGCGAATAGTGCCTCAAGAAATCCATACGCGAATCTCTCTTCACCATTTGGGGCACCCCGATGATAGACGTGTTCGCCACGAGGCACAATGCCAGACTTCCTCATTACATAAGCCCCATTCCAGACGAAACAGCAGTAGAAGTAGACGCCCTGACGTTCCCGTGGCACAACCTATATGCCTACCTCTTCCCGCCCTTCAAGCTCCTTCCACAAGTTCTTCAAAAAATCCAGAAAAGTCAGAGTTTCTTCCTGCTCATAGCCCCCCGTTGGCCATCAGCAGCGTGGTTCCTGCTCCTTCTAGACCTTCTAGTCGACACTCCAAGATGTCTACCTCCTCAACCAGATCTTCTGTCCCAACAGAAAGGAACAAAACTACACCCGAATGTGCCAAACCTCAATCTACACGGATGGCTACTATCATCACACTCCTCAAAAAGGCTGGAATTCATCGAGAAGAGGCCGAACGCATCGCCTCAAAGGCAACCAGGGATTCCACTAACCGGATGTACGACAGCCACTGGTCTAAATGGACCAACATCGACAAACTCAAAGGCTCTACAATCCTGGCTCTGCGTTACCTACCTATTGACGACTACCGAATTGACGACTTCCGAATTGACGACTACCGAATTGACTACGACGACTACGAATTGACGACTACCGAATTTCAGCCCTTCTGCGTTCTTACGAAAACGAAAGACCCACTACCAGAAGGTCGATAACAGATTGGGACCTTTCACTCGTCCTCCAGTCCCTAACGGGTGAACCATATGAGCCCCTACAGGACACCTCTCTTCACCTCATGACCCGCAAGACGGTTTTTCTCGTCACCCTAGCAGCCAGCCTTCAGTGTTCAGAAATTCAAGCCCTCTCAACAGACCCAGCATACTGCATCTTCGGCCCCAACTTCTCCTCTGTCACTCTATACCCAAGATCAACATTCAGAGCCAAAACACACAAACCTTCGGAACCAGCAAAACCAATCACTTTACCAGCTCTATCCAGTATCCACCCTAGTTGGAAACGAACCTGAATGCCTCCTGTGTCCAGTCAGAGCTCTACGCTTCTACCTAGCCCAGACACGTCATGAGGACATCCGACAAGGAAGAAACCAACATTTTCTTCCAGTTGATCCCCAATCTGGCGAAACATCGGCAGCCATGGTTTCAAGATGGATCAAGAAAACAATCGAGGCAGCATATGAAAAAACCCGGAATGAGAGCATGAGAGTGACGGCTCACTAAGTGAGAGCTGTCTCCACATCATGGGCCCACCACAACGCCATTCCAATAGAAGAAATTTTAGCAGCAGCGTCATGGCGCCATCAATCATCCTTCACCTCCCACTACCTCAGGAACATGTTAAGAGATGAATCAGGACTACACCGGCTGGGACCAATCATCGCAGCCAGAACTGTGGTCAACCCCCCATTAAGCACTCAGAACACAGAAGCAAGCCATCCATGAAGGAAGCAAGCCATCCAAAAGGAAGCAAGACCCAAACAATGGCCTTTTTCAGGGCCACCAAACCCTACGAAAGAGATCCAAATGCCTGTTCTCACCTGTTCTGAATAAAGTGCAAACAGGGTTCGCACAAGTCTTAAATTCCTTAAAAAGTCTTAATTTTAAAGGGATATATTTAAGGCCTTAAAAAGTCTGGGATTTCAGCATTGTCGTTGATTGGTCTTAAAAAGTCTGGAATTCTGAGAGTTTGCTCTATTAAAATGTCATTGTGTACGTACTATAATTAATAAACTTATTTGTTGGCTTTGCTATTAAACTTCGATTATCGCGTTATTAAGAATTTTTTGTCGGCTGCTGGGTTGCATCATAGCTTTGAGCCCGTCTGTCACAACGCTATCTTAGTGGAGTCTATTTTTAGCTTTCCCTCCTCCCTTCCCTCACAGGAATAATGGACTTGTCCGATCACCTAGGAAAGCAACAAAATCAAAATTTGTAGAACCCCCATCGTCACAGTTAATTTGGATAGTAGAGGTAGTTTTTATTTTAAAAGTGGAATATTCATTTGTAACTTGCTTTAATCGACTTTTTTTTTAATGCGGAAATTTGTTCAACAGTCAATGCATACTTTTGGTTTGCATCATGCTTTTTTTTCTGGCCATGTGGCTTCATACTGCTGGTTTGCCCAATGTGCTGATGCTGAAGTAGGCTGGGAAAAAAAATTGTTCGGTTCTCGGGCGCGGGCGGGTCCCCAAAAATCATGCGGGTCAATGGATTTTTATTTCATTCGTCTTACGTCGTTACCCGTGGAGTGAGGCACTAACGAAATATTTATTCTTGCGAAAACTGTTGGACACAATTATTTCAAACTTATTACACGCACGCAACAGATATTCATTAAAATGCACAGAAAAAATCGGACAAATGGCTTTAATAATGTTGGAGAACCGTTGTTTTTTGTTTTTTTTTTTAATTAGGCCTACGGGCAGTAGCCAAATGAAATCGAAAATCTCCGTGTTGACAAAACGCGTCCGTAGGTCGGCGTTAGGCTAAAAATCGTTGTTCGAACTTGTTCCCACCTGATAAGCAATAGTGTGAAGGTTTATAGGCTCCATTTCCATTTTAGTTTTGCATCGTGGCTGCTGATTTAATTTTTTAATGCTGTGAAATATCATCTTTCTTGTGATTTTTAATGACGAACTAACACAAGTGCTCTCAAGCGCTCACGTGAAATCCGAAGCGATCGGCGGCATCCATGTTGAAATCGCGCATCAGCCAATGAGATCACGCAAATCGGTCACGTGGTACCAACCAGCCAATAACGGAACGCGATTTTAAAATGCTTTGGAAAGTTAGCTTGAAATGGCCAGAAACGGCCTACTACAATTCGCCTGATTGGCCAATGCCAAAGGGCCATCGAGAAAATATGTTAAGAGGCCTAGATTGAAGGGAATTCCAGCTTTCCAACTAATACAAGATGGCAGCGCCCAGTCAAATGCTTCGACCGCTACCGCTGATCAAAAATGACCAATTTTCTGCTTTTTGACTTAGGAAAAAAGAATGAGAAACACATTTTTGCAGTTTTTAGTGAGTCTACACTCAACTAAAGTACTTATAATAAAATTGTAGATCTTGGTAACAACGGTTTTTTTTTTTTTACAGAAATCTATGCACAAGAAGTCAGGAATTTTAGCGTTTCGCATTTCGATATTTTGACGGAAAATTGCGTTTTTCTACCCATAGTTTACCTTCAAAGCTTCGACGTATATATACGACGTTACTGTGTTTGGGATGATTTTTTTTTGGACGTATATATACGTTCATACTGCTTAAAAGTTAAAGAAAAATGTTGAGTATTTTCATCGCATTTTGAAAATAAATAATAAAATTAAAAGCCGGGTGGCCTGGTCCTTTTTCGACTTTCGAAATGCCCGAGAACCAAACTAATTTTTTTTTTCCCTGCCTAACTGGGAAAAATTCGTTGTAAATATGCAGTGCTGTACTTGGTCCTTAAAAAATCCTTACTTTAATTTCCATTCTATTAGAATAAATCCATAAGTAACTTACAACTGCTGGCAGTTTTTATTGGCATGTAGGTGCAAATTTTATTTATTTTCTTAAAGTGAGTGAACACTGAAATCCTAACTTCGGCAAATCTAGCTTTGCAAAATTATCGGCAAGTTCTTGTAGAAATTAGGAAACTGTTTTGTGTTGAAGCGCACACAGTCAATATGACATATTTATTGAACCATTTAGTGACTGCTTAACTGGAAGAGTGAAAGGAGTATCTGGATGGAGTCTTTTTTTATTTTACTTCTATGCAGGGAAGTGACTACCTCTCCTGTTTTGTCAACGTAGAAGTTTCACTGACGGATTAGCGGAAATATATGGGTTGGGGAGTGAGTTGTGCTCCCCTCCCCCCCCAAGAAATGTTTAGCTATAGCCTTTACCTGATAGTTACGTGTTTGGGGGGGGGGGGGTCAATGCTCTTTCAAATGCCCCAGCCAAAATTGCCCCGTAATAAACAAAAAAAATTTCAAAATTAACGATTGTTGACTTTCAAGGATCCATCCT